>CAUYTI010010376.1:0-24307 GCA_963575145.1 Galago senegalensis | reverse complement strand
ACCACAGCACGAGATGTGGTGTCCAGGTGTAATATCACCACAGCACGAGATGTGGTGTCCAGGTGTAATATCACCACAGCACGAGATGTGGTGTCCAGGTGTAATATCACCACAGCACAAGATGCGGTGTTCAGGTGTAATATCACCACAGCACGAGATGTGGTGTCCAGGTGTAATATCACCACAGCACAAGATGCGGTGTCCAGGTATAATATCACCACAGCACGAGATGCAGTGTAGGTGTAATATCACCACAGCACAAGATGCGGTGTCCAGGTATAATATCACCACAGCACAAGATGCAGTGTAGGTGTAATATCACCACAGCACGAGATGCGGTGTCCAGGTATAATATCACCACAGCACGAGATGCAGTGTTCAGGTGTAATATCACCACATAGCACGAGATGCAGTGTTCAGGTGTAATATCACCACAGCAAGAGATGTGGTGTCCAGGTATAATATCACCACAGCACGAGATGCAGTGTAGGTGTAATATCACCACAGCACGAGATGTGGTGTCCAGGTATAATATCACCACAGCACGAGATGCAGTGTCCAGGTATAATATCACCACAGCACAAGATGCAGTGTTCAGGTGTAATATCACCACACAGCACGAGATGCAGTGTTCAGGTGTAATATCACCACAGCAAGAGATGTGGTGTCCAGGTGTGACATTGCCACACCACAAGATGAAGTGTCCACACTTGCAGAGAGCTGGGCTACTCAGAGCATCCTGTGTCTATCATTGAGAGTAATTTTTGGAGCCTAAACTGGAAAAACACAAAGACCCAAAACCTTGATGTTTTCCTTTTGCTTCACCCAGTGCCCTTCTATCAATGTCTAGTGCATTAATTTCTACACTTTTTTCTGCTTATTAGGTGCCCTCTATTGATAGGTTTTATTTTTCAGATCACACGTAAGCAGGTAAATGAGCTGGGGTATTCGTCAGTATTCCCTGTCTATCATGGTTAGCATCCTCTGTTCTTAATTCTCTCATCTGTTAAGGGGACAGAATTCCTGCCTTGTAGGGTCACTGTGTGCAGAGAACGATGCCTGAACAACCCTAGCATAGCAGCGTGCACAAAGCAGGTGCCTCATATCCCACCTCCGCTCCCTGCCCCCTGCCAACCCATGCCTCTTCCTGTCTGTGGTGCCGTGTGCATCCCGGCTGCACCTCCCTTCCCTGTGGGTTGTCACTCATGCTGCTGCAGCTCCTCCCACGAGCATCTTCTCTGACCAGTCGTTATCTCCTTTGTTTGCAGACTTCCAGCCTTGTTTTTCAAGCAAATATGGTTTCTCTGATCTGAACAGATTTAAATTCACTTTGTCAGGAAAACCTCGGGAGACCATGTCATGTCCTTTTTCTGAAATTCTAGCATAACATCTGCTGGGTCTTGCAGCTCAAGCCAAAAAGAAACTATTAAGTCTACATGGTTTGATTTGTTCTTTGCAAGGTCTGACTCTATATTGCTGATAATTTGGGTTTCCAATAGTTATTTGTCATATAATCCATTTCCTCTAGAACATAGATGCAAATTTATTTTAAAATAATGTGACTTTTTTCTAATTACAAAAGTAGCCCAGTTCATTTCAGAAACTTTGAATAATCAAGGGAAGTATAAAAAAAAACCAAAAAATGTCTATAATCACATGGCAGAGATAATTCTGTTAACATTTTGGTGTTAACAAAATATTCAATTGCTTGCGAATATTTCATCTAAGTTGAATGTGTGAAATTATGTGCATATTCCTTTTTTAATAAAATAATACAGTAAATTTTAATGATTACATTTTTGTGCTTTCAATCTTCCATCTTTCCTCAATTTCTCACAATTTATTTTTTTTACATATAAGGCAACAAATAATTTACCTTCTAAATCTTGCACAAATTTAAATCATGATTCAAGAGCTAGCTAGTGTAAGCATATTTTGTAGCTCAGGGGACTTCAAAAGAATCCGGGCATCATTATAGATTCCAAACAGAAATACGGTTTGAGGTTTTTTGTTTTCAAATTTCTGCTTTTCATTAGGAGTTGTGTTTGAAACGCATCCTTACATTCTAATGATTCTTAATTTTACCACTGCCTTTTTCTAATTAGAAATCTCTAAATGGCAATAAATAATAGAAAACCCCAAATTAGATGACATAAGGGCCAATCTTGGTTTTATTGTCTTTCCATGAATGAAGTTGAACTGATTTTATCTGCATTTAATGGCAGAGATTCTCATGATCCTGCAGCCCCAACCCACTCATCTGGCTTTAACCTTCAACTCCCCTCTCCACCTGCCCCTGATTCTTTTGTTATGAGTCTCCATAGTTCCCAGGGAGATTGTTTGTCATGAGGAGTTTTCCCTAATACTTTTATACTTTTGGTCATTTTCAACAAACTGGCTTATGTAGACATACTTAGGGGTTTCATGAGCTCCCTGAGAGGTGAGTAGCTCCTATCTACCGGGCCTCCTTGCACCATGCGGGGCCTCGTGTGTTCACCACTGGGGAAAGGCCACTCACACCTCCTCAGTGCAGTGTCTGGACCAGGGCTCTGTGGACTCCGCTTCACAGCTGAGCATGTCCAGACATGCTGAGCTCTGTCTCAGAGCAGCATCTGGGCCTCAGTGTCCCCACGCCTCGACGGGGGCCCTAACCGGCCTTAACATCTGTCTGCTGTGACCAGACACTGTTGTCTGCTGTCCTTGGCATCTAACTTTATGTCTGTAAATTCAGGGCTTGGACAAAGGAGCAATCAGTGGTGCCCAGCTCACTCCGCACCAACCTCCTTCATTGCTTACAAACCACTTGAAGTGTTATTCTGGAAAGGTAGGTCACAGTGTGATTGAACTTGTGGGTTTGGGAGTGAGCCCACCTGGACTGTATTCCCAACTCCACCGCTCACTTGCTTTGTGAACTTGAGCAGGTGGCTAAATTTTGTGCCTCAAATTATTTTGTTTTGCCTTAAATTTTTATCCACAAAATAGGAATGACCCTGGTACTTAACAGCACAGGGCTGCAGTTCACCACACGTTTTTCAGAACAGCACTGAGTGTGTCGGCTCATCGCCCAGTGAACATCACAGCAGGCGTCAGCAGGACGGCCATGATGACCACCTGTGATGAGCTCCCGTGATGACCGCCGAGCAGTGCCTCCACCTTGGACCAGTCCCACCAAGTCAGTGCAGCCTCAGTGAGATGGAGAGGATGGGAGAAGCACAGCATCTCAAGAGTATTTAGGCAGAGCAGCTAAAGAACTTCTTTTCTGGATAGGAAAACCCAGAGAGACCTATAGAGTGAATCTTGGACCTGCTCACACCCTTGGGTGAGATTCCATTTGTCTTGGTGTTTCCCTCACTGTACCTCAGGCCTTGTCCTCCCCAAGCAGTGTAGAACCCCTCGGTGCCAAGTCTGGGTCATAAGCTTTTTGGTTAATAACAAATGAACAGATTTGGGTTACTCCCATAACTACACTGGACTGTTCTATCAGTCCCACACTAATCTGAAAAATAAAAATTGGGTGAAAAGATTCAAGTACGCCATCAAGAGAGCCCCACGTGGCTTTCTTTCAACCTTGAATGAACTCTCTGGCCACCGTCTCCATCCAGAGGTGCCCCGGGATGGCTTCAGCTTCTACTTTTTGTACCTAGAAGCTGCCACTGACCAAAAACTATAGTACTACAGTTATACTTTAAAAATCATCAAAAGCCAGAGGGAATCCTGAGCTCCAGGGTGCCTGTAGCAGTGAGGGGCTTCTCTAGGTGACTGTGCTTGGCTGGAACTAGCCCTGGAAGAGGTGGCGATTTTCTTAGCATGAGGAGCCACCATCTCCTGAAAAGCTCTGGCTCCTCTGACACTGAGCTCTAAGACAGCACTTTCCAGATAAGCGTCTGGTCTGGTGCTTCTGGGCAAGACGTGGGGCTGTTGGTGAGACAGAGGCTCCACTCTCTTCAAGGGCAACAGAAAGGCGCCCATATGGCAGCAGAAGAGATTTGGGCACAGTGAATACAGCCCCCGCTTTAAGGAGTAAAGCAGGTTCCGCAGCTCAGCAGAGACACTTCCCCCTGGGGAGCCTTATGGGGTTTGCTTTTTGAAGCCAGGGGCTCAGGGAGGCAGAAATGGCTAAGCTTCCTTTAGTCCAACAAAGGTCCTCTGGTTATTCTGGATGTTAAATTTTTCCCTGTCCCCCTTCTTCCTTTAATTTGCTGGCTGTTAAATGGAGTGTCCTTTTGTATGTGGTTGGAGTTCAGGAAGTGCACTGGGAGTTGTGGGTGGGGCTGTAGGTAGATGCTCTGTCCCTCCTGCCCGAGGCAGCCTGGACTCTCCCAAACAAATCCCTTCCTTTTTGGAAGTATTTGGCCACTTTGAGCTCATCACAGACTCTCCCTGAATTGTGAATCCATGCTCTTCTTAGCATTTTTATCCTCAAATAAAATATTAATATTTTTCTTTTATGAAAAAGTCATCCACAGGAAAGGGCTATTTGGTGCTAAACACTGAAGCAGCTGTCAAGGGACTGTCCAGCCTTTGCTCAACCCCAGAACCAGGCCTAGATCCCTTACTCAGAAACTCCCAAACCCCAGAGCCTGGCCTCAGCTCTCCCTCCCTCCCTCCCTCTCTCTCCTTCTCTCTTTCTCTTACCCTCCCTCCCTCTCTTTCCCTCCCTCCCTCCCTTTCTCTCCCTCTCTCTCCCTCCCTCCCTCTCTCTCCCTCCCTCCCTCTCTCTCCCTCCCTCCCTCTCTCTCCTTCTCTCTCTCTCTCTCTCCCTCTCCTTCCCTATCCCCCTCCCTTCTTTCCTCCCTCTCCTTCTCTCTCTCTCTCTCCCTCTCCTTCCCTATCCCCCTCCCTTCTTTCCTCCCTCTCTCTCCTTCTCTCTCTCTCTCTCCCTCTCCTTCCCTATCCCCCTCCCTTCTTTCCTCCCTCTCTCTCCTTCTCTCTCTCTCTCCCTCTCCTTCCCTATCCCCCTCCCTCCCTCTGTCCCTCTCTCTCTCCTTTTCCTTTTCTCCATCTCCTTCCACTTCTTTCTCCCTCCTATTTCTTCCTGTTTTCCTTCATAGCATGTGGGATATGAGCATTCAAACAATCACCCTTTATTGCACATGACATAAACTCTAAACAAGGGAAACCAGATCCCACAGAGGAGCCCCAAATGAGCTAGATAAAACCCAGGAAACTGAACCCATAGGCTGCATCCTGGGGCCTCCTGTTCTGCAGGAACCCGGCTTCTTCTCATGGGGTCTTCCTTCCCGGGAGATGACCACTCCAACACAGGAAAAAACACTCCAGTAAAACAGAGACCTTCAAAATATCTTTTGACCCTAACCTGTTATTTTAGTCTTTATAAAAAGCCAGTCATTAACTAGTGTTAGGTCAGAGAACATTCTAGTATCACTTATGTTTTATTCCTCTTTCTCTAAAAGGTCAAACAGCCAACAATCAGGCACACACAAATTCCCAGCAGGGCAGTGGAAGGGTAAGGAGTTAATTCTGCTTCTGATTTACATCAGGACCTTTCTCCAGTCTTCACTGTGATGAAACGTAGCAGTTTCAGAGTTTCGGAGAGCTCACCCATGCCATGGGTTTTGCAGGCAATTTACAGATTAAATTATCTCAGATCTTAAAGAGAAGTTGCAGAAATTAAATATACTGTGCAGGGAATTCATTATTATTAATTATTCCATAAAGGTTTGATTCTTAAGAAACAAGATCTGATTATCAAGGTGCTTTTCTAAAGACTGATTTTGATGGCGAGTGAGGAAGACGGGAACATCATCTCCCTTTTATACAGGCTGCTCCCCGCAGGTGTTTGTTAGGACTGTGCAGAAATGATGAATTCTTGTTATTTTTTTTCCTCTAAAAGTAATGCAGTTGTACTATGTGGCCTATAAAATAGTAGAACCAGTTAGTATGTATTTTTCTGTATTTGCCTAAATGTGTGAAAAATGTCTCTATAAACATTTAAGAGGTTAACTTTGTCCTGTTTAAGTCCCTTGAAACTAAACCTGAGCTATTTATTCTGATAGAATTGGACATAAATTTGGTATGACTTTTCCTTTTATCATTCACAATTGTCTTTTTCTTTTCACTCTCAAATTTACAAGGTCTTTATATCCGTTCTGTTTTCTTTACGTTTTCCTTTCAGTTCCTCTTCCAACACTGTTTGCTTTTTACCAGCCCTGAAGGACCTCTGTTGTCATCATTAACATTGGGATGGCAATAATATTTTACAAAATGCTTTACAATTGCTTTTTATAAGTTATTCTCCCGCCTTCAATAACGGGCAGTGATTGTCCACAACACTGCACAGCCCTGCTGTTATTCTGACCCTCAGTAGACTCAAGAGCTTTCCACGGAAACAGCTCTCAGTTTGGGGCTACACAGGTTTCTAAATCCATGAGTTGCAGGAGCCTTGAAACTTTCTTGTGGTGTTTTATTCTTATGTAGGAAATGCCATTTTAGATCAAAAGAAAGGTATTTTATTTTATCTCTTCAAACTCTCTGAAACATATAAGAATACAGAGTAACTTGATGCACACAGTTTTGAACTTGGAAAACCCTCAAACAGTAGATGAGATAAAAAGTACAGTAGCCCTAAGAAATGTGAGTTATTGGGGTACATTTTAAAGCTTCAGCCCTATTTATGTATGAGACTTTAAAGTAGTAGGATTTTAAAAAAACAACTTTGCGTCTCTACAGTTCACAGAAATTCTGATAAGTATCACTGCTCGGCTAAGGAATTAATATGAATGTGGATGTATCGACGGACGTTATTTTAAGGGCAAATACATGTTTCTTCTCTTCCTGTTTCCAGGCAGTCCCCAGAAGAGGGAACCTTTGAAGCTATTTTTCCCAAATACCAAAACTTTCTCAAGTTGTGTAAGATTTGAAAAACAGAACTTGTTTTGACTACAACTTTATACAATCTATAATGTGGTCTTTGTGAGAAGCTGCACGGAAGCCCGGCATGCGTTTCTGCCATCAGCTCCCTGGGAGCCTCCAGAGGGGCCTGAGGAGGGGCCACAGCCTTGGGGATGTTGGCCTTGGGCACATCTCCCACCCTGACCTCCGAGGGGATGGTACTCCTCTCACAGACAGTGGAGGTGTGCTTAACGGATTCTTCTCTGCGGTAATGTTCTTGACTTTTGGTTATCTTGGGCTTATTTTTTATTTGCTTTACTTTCTTACCATCATCATTAACATTATTCTGGCATCATTCATTGGAGTGCTTCCCAAACTTACTAATACTAGTCATGTACTAAATGATCGCACTCCTCCGGCACACTGGAACGAACTGGAGAGGATTCGGAGGTGTCTATGTGGTGTTCTGTGGAAGAATTTACAAGACATAGACACTCAGGAGGACGTTAGAGATTGAATTTGTACACAACTTCCAGATAAGATCTTTTCTAATTTTGAAATGAGAAACGCACTTGCTTTTCTGTCTATGACATTTTATGACACAGTTTCACGGTCTGGTTGGCTCCTGTGTATCATCCCATGTGCCATTATCAGGATTTTTTAATGATGACCTCCTCCCATTCTTGAGAGAAATCATCTGAGAGAAACTTTGCCCACATGAATAGGAGCCCACAAATAACAACAAGGGAGTGGCCACCTTTTGCATTTGTATCTACTGAGCATCATTTAAATCACTTAAACATTGTAAATTAAACATTAAAGGTATATTTATTTTATGTGTTTCAAATATAAAAAATAGTCCTTTTCATTCATTGACAAATGTAATATTAAAATTACTTATTCTATGCAAGAGGAGAAATTCCAAAACTAGCTGATAATATTTTTTTTTACATCAAGTATTTAAAAATACTGACGAAAAATTTCCTTAACAGTAAGCAGATGTTAGTTGGTGTGAAAACGTATTTCTAAAGGTCCAAATTATTACATCAACTAAAACCACAGGAAATTATTTTAAACTCATACTTCTAAAGTTGAAATTTTTCTTTGTCATTACATATTAACACATTTCCCATAATCTTGGCAAGTTTTTATTAAGTAAACCATTTTAGTGAAGCCAAAGGCTTTAACAAATCTGCAACGTGAAAATTAGCCAATGTTTTCAGTTTTTCTTTTAGTTAGTAAACTGTTGATAAAACTTTTCTTTTGGACTGCCTATGTAATTAAATATGAAATAGCAGAAAATAACATTCCGATTGTATTTTTTAAAAACATGAAAATAGGACTGCAGAAACTTGGATTTTATTAGATTCCCATTTTGATAATGTTATCATATGTATTATTCATATTTACAGATGTTTATACACAAAAGCATCTTGAAAATAAAATAATGTTGTTATTAAACCTGAGGATCTTCAGAAGGAATTCTTATGTGCAGCTTCTCTGCAGTGCTACGATAACACAGGACTCACTCCGCAGGATGCTTCTGCCGCAGGGGTTATCTGGGGACTTTCTGAAGATCAAATGTGGTTCTCCCTTATGGTTTTCCAGGCTCCAAATAAGCGTTATTACTGTTGGTATTACTTAGCCGTGAGAATCTTCCAGATCAGTGTTGTCTCTAAGTCACCTGGCATGTCTCAGTGAACCTGAAAACACTATTGTTCAAAACTAGAACTTTCTGGTCTCCTTTGTCTTCGGGACTCCACGGTGGGATGCAGTTCTGTGGTGCCTTTAGTTGTTAACCGCGCAGCATTGTTAACTGTGCAACACTGTAACATTGTAAGCCAGTTCTGGTGTTTGGTTTGCGGCTGCTCTATCACTAATCTCTTTTAAATAATGTTTCTTATTTTATACCTAAAAGAGTTCAAATTGTTTTCCATGTCAGAATGAATCCTTAGTAGTAGGGTATCAGAATTCATTTTTATTTAATAATATTTCTACATAAGTAAGAGATGTAGGTTGAGAATGAGAAAGGTCTTCAAAGCACATAAATCCATATGAAATAATTACCCTAGTGTTGATTCACTAAATCACACTTTTGCTTGGACTACTGGCCTTGCCTTTTTACATAATGATACACTTATCCTAATCAGTTCTGTATTTAGTTTGCAAATGAATAGCTGTGAAGAGTAAGCCTATTTAAAGTTCTTGTATGATTCATGTTTGAGTTTTTGCAAGATGTTTACATTTTTTGAAAATGTTTTAGGTATCACATAAAATTAAGTAAATTATGAAGTACTATAGCATTAATTTCCATTTAATTCAATAATTAAAATTCTAAAAATTAAAAAATACAAATACCACCATAATATATGGCAAATTATCTTTGAAAGTTCAGTTTTCTGAAACCATAAATGCTAGAGTCCACTTAAAAAGCTTTTTCTGTTAGAATTACTTTTAATAATTACCTGTTTTTTAAGAAATAAACTTATTTGTTTAATTTCTAAAAACCAAACAAAATAAAATTCCCAGTGAAATCGGGTCTGTCATTGCCCACAGAGTCAGTGCCACACTCAGCTCCACCTTTAAGGCCATGCACCACAGGGCCTGATTCTCCTCCCAAGTGGCCCCATGCTGTTTCTATCTGTCTGTTCTCAGGGTAGATAAGCTCAGTGGCCTTTGGTGAGATCCTTGAAGGAGTATTGAGACCAGTAGAGCAGGTGACACAGAGATGAGGTTCCGAGTGGAGGTGGTAACATCAGGAGGACCTGGGAAGTTTCAGGGCTTCAAACGTGACCTCACCTGGCCAGCCTGACACACCTGGAGCTCCTAAAGGAGTGTCCTCCCAATTCACATCAGATGCTCTCTCCCACAAGCCCCACCTGCTCAACCACCCAGGTATAATGCTTCTTTCCTAACTCACCATACATCCCATTTTGACATTTATTAAATTTTGTCTTGTGCTGTAGCTGTTTTTGTTTGTTTGTTTGTTTGTTTCCAACTATTGTTTTTGGCTTTACCAAGAAAGAGCCCTGGATGTGTTACTTTTTGTAGGCTTCACACAGTGTCGTTCTATAACAGGAACTTCACTCTGTATTCCTTAAATCACATCATGTTTGTTAATAAAATATATTCAGGTTTTTATATATTTTATTAATATAACCCAACACACTTTTGAGCTGTTTATCTGAAAAGAAGATTGTATTTAAAGCAATTGGAGTTTCCTATCAATCTTAAGAGGATAATAAATTTGCTTCCTTTTCTTGGAGAAAATATCTGTTAATTCATCAGTTTAGTAATAATGATGATGACATTTAGGGGGGAAGCAGTAACTCCTTCATTCTCAACATAAAAGTCTGAATTTAATGGCATTTTGTTCTTTGTTACGGCATTCAGAAGGACGTCAGAGTTTGCAGGCAGCTTTCTGCAATTAGGTATTAAATGCAGGACATTTGTGAAGTTGTCGCTCACCAAGATGACACATCCTGAGTCAAAAGCAAAACTCTCAACAGTCTAATTAAGGAAGCTAAAAAAAAATGCACTTTGGGTTTCTTCAGAAATCAGTAATTATTTTATTCCTGGTATTTAATACTGATTTTAATACGCCGGAAGAAATGATTTGAAATAATCCACTTAACTTGAACAACTGTATCTGGTCAGTTGCTTACTCTAATGAGTAGGAAAGCCCAACCCAGGGACGGTTGCCTTGTTAAGCCTAGTACAGTCCGTTTGGGATTTTGTTTATTTGACTTTCTTAGGCCGTCTAGGAGAGTTTACTGCTCAGTAGTTGTTCTGAAGTGGAGTCAACAACAGTAATAATAAGCTTGCACCAGGCTTTGGAGACCCTCACGCTGGCTTTCCCTGCGTCCTGCATGGTCAGAAACACTGGCACGCAGGCGTCCCAAAAGTCTTCAGAAATTTACTTTTGAACAGATTTGGTGGTAGGCTTTGTGGCTAAACAGGCTGCCATCATTTCATATCACTGTCGAAAAAGTTTTGTCTTACAGGGAAAGGGAAGTAAAAATAATTTGGGGAAAGGACGCGGCTAGCCCAGCTCCTTCAAGTCTGCCTCCGTGTGAGCTAGCGAGAGGCGTCCTGGCTCCGCAGCTGCTCTCCTGCCCCCTGGCTTCATTTTTCCTTGTTCCGGACGGGACATTCTAGCTTGACCTTTGATGATCAGACCCATGGCACCACCCTGAACTGCACAGAACTAACTGCCATTGCAGCTGCTCCAGCTTCTTGGGGCGGGGCCTCTGCAGACCTGGGATGTCAGGTGGGCTAGAGAGCCAGTGTTTCTCGGTGCCCGTGCCACAGTGCCTGGCTCTCCCGCTGACCTCCTCAGTAGGTTTCCCCAAACTGTCCCCAGTCGGACTTAGCTGGCTCAGTCAGTTGGAAGAGGGGTCCAGCTGGTGACAGTATCAGGATCAGGGCTTGGACTCACTTGCCGGGAGTCTAGTTACCAAGGAGAACCCCCAAGCTGAGATGGAGTTTCCATCCCTGCTGGGCTCAGCTTCCCTTCACCCGCCAGTTCGGAAAGCTACCCATGCTATTTTTAAAAAATTGAGGGGAAACAAAATGACTCTGTTCCTGGAAGAAATTTTCCTGAGTCTAAACCTGAAAAACAAAAAACACACACTTTCCAAAACTGCCTATAAAAAAATCATTGTTTGTGACTGAAAAAAGAAAAGAAAAGAAAACGTGAACCTTTCTGGACTGGCTGACAAAGGGCTTTGGCCTAAAAAGTTCTGATTGCACTTAAAGAAAAACTGTCACACTGAACAGTCTGGGAGACGTCTGCAGAGTGAGGACGCTGAGCCTCCACTTGGGCTCTTCTAAAACAAGTGATTTCTGCACATTGACGGTGTCAATGACCTTCTGTCCCTAGTTAGAATCAGGGCCCACACTGGCAAAGAAACGGCCACAGCTGACTCTATTTTTATCCTTAGTCTATATGGCTTCCCCTTAGAACTATTTAAAATTCAAACTGATTCCCTCAGATTCAGGGGTCCCCAAAACTCGTCCTGCTTTCAATAGTCAAAGGCAAATATGTTTGGTTTAACATGGCACATTGGCTGAAAAATTTTATCACATATTGTAATGACAGTAATGGACTCTCTTGATTATTTATTGCTTGTGATCATGCCCTCTGTTTCTTCTGCAAATTGGGGTAATTAACAGTGAATTATATTCAAAGCTGTGAAGCAAAGTGTGACTAGAATTTGGGTTTCTGTTACTCCTTCTCTCCTCAGAGAAAGGCCCCACAGCAGGAAGACCAAGAAAATCTTTTCCTGATCCCATTTCTCCTGACCCTAGAATGTTTTAGAAAAATGTCTCTTAAACCTATCGGTAAACACTTATAAAATTTTGTGCCATTATTAAAGTAAAATGCTTTAAAATGTTTTACTTTCATATCTGTTAATCATAATTTTAAAAACTAAACTGCTATCACTTTGCTAAAACAAGTCCAAATGTAGTATTTTAGAAAAGAAATTCCAAAAGATGGTTTTAAAAGCAAATAATCATTATCCTGCAAAATTATTAAATAGTTCTTCTTGCTGAAGCTGTAGTGAAAATGACATTACTACAATCCCTATTGGAAAAGCGTGTTGTTAGGAATTCCTCTGGAATGCAGGATAGAGCAAGAATTGGTACCTCGCTAAAGCCCAGGAAAACTGTCTTGAATATGGGCAACCAAATCTGGCTTTGAAATATTCTTTGCAGCATTGTTTTTGAATAGCTTTGTTCAAATAATAAAAAACACTATGTTTATTTTTATAAGTATAAAAGACTAAAGTAAAATGACCCGTATCTCCTCCACCTACAGAATTACTATTATGCTGGTTACATGTTAGTATCTTGCCTCTAGGTTTTTTTCCCAGTATATCCCTTCTAAAATTTGAAATGTAAATAGCCAGGCATTGTGGCAAGTGCCTGTAGTCCCAACTACTAAGGAGGGTGAGGCAAGAGGATCACCTGAGCCCAAGAGTTTGAGGTTGCTGTGAGCTATGGTGCCATAGCACTCTACTGAAGATGAGAAAGTGAGATTCTTGTCTCCAAAAATGAAATGAAATGAAATAGAATTTGAAATGTATTCCAAATAGCATTTTATAACCCACTCTGTACATTAGTATAGGATATATTTCCATATCACTAATATTATTTCATAAATTAATTTTAATTTCAAACTTTTATTGAAAACATCCTCTGTTATTGGACCTCTATGTAATTTAAAAGTTTTTAAAATCCTAAACATTGTTATTGTCCTGTTAAGCCTTTGAATATATTTGTAATTTTTCCCTTAAGAAAACATCCTAGTAATGAAATTTATATGTCAAAGATTATTATGTATGTTATGATGTTTCATGCATTGTTAAAACAGTTTCCAAAATTGTTATATCAATTTGTGCTCTCACTAATTCTAAAAAAATGTCCTAATTTCTCCCAATCTTTGGCATCCTCAAGTATTACAATTTTTAAGTCCTCTTTGGCAATTCAATTGATGAAAATTGCATTCTTTAATGGTTTTAATATTCATTGTTTTATGTATTAATATCAATGAAGTTAAATGATTATCATATTGTAACCAGCTAATCATATTTTTCAATTTGTTGCCTATTAGTGATCTTTTACTCACTTTTTTTTTCTATTGGTGTATCTGAGCTTATTGATTGGTAATTGGTCTTATAATATCAACCCTTTATCAAAGATATAGTAATTCTTTTCCCAGGCTCATGATTTGTTTCTGATTTTATTTTGATATTTTCTAAAGATAAATTTTAAAAATAAATTTTAAGGTGGAGCTAGCCTATTTGAAGGAAAAATCTACTCCCATGGAGGGGGAAACAAGAACAAACACAAGTAGACATGACCAAAGCCAGTCTCTGCGGGCTGGTCCTGGTCACTCCTGTTCTCTTTCTGTGTCACAACCCTGCCTGTCAGAGCCTACCTCCATGAGACACGTGTGTGGCGTGGCTCACCTTCCATGAGACACGTGTGTGGCGTGGCTCACCTTCCATGAGACACGTGTGTGGCGTGGCTCCCCTTCCATGAGACACGTGTGTGGCGTGGCTCACCTTCCATGAGACACGTGTGTGGCGTGGCTCCCCTTCCATGAGACACATATGTGTTCATCAACTACAGATGTATTCCTTCCCTTGTGTCCTGTGGCCAAATCGCTGTTTTTCCTTTATAGCAGATTTTATTGATGCTATACCTATGTGTGAGAAATCACTGAGCCATTTTAAATAAAACGATTTCTATTCTGACAAATTATGACTCAAATCTGCATTCAGAATAAGTGATCTCTTCAAGTGACAAGTAAATTCAGTCAGAATGGTTGGTTTGACCCTTGGTGTTCACTTACTTATGCTCAGCCAGTGAAAACACATACACATACAGAATGCGGGTTCTTCCTGTGATACCAGCCGCTGCTTGCCTGATACACTGGGGGGGGGGGGGAGGGCTATTGCTTTTACATAGAATAATGCTAAAATAATCAAAGAATATATGCAAGAATAGAAACAAAAGTATTTCTAGAAGCTCTTTTAAAAACCCATGATACATATAATTTTGATAAAGTATATACATCTTTTAATTTATTTATAATTATATGTGAGCTACCACACTTTTATAATCTTAGACAAATAAGCTTTATGAATTCTATACAAAATGCAATATTTTAAAGATGAATGTTTGGATGGATGTAAATCTTTTAAGAGATTCAGATCTAAGCTTATAGTTGAAATCTGTTTACTGTATGGTGAAGTGTGTGTGCTCTTATGCACAGTAATATGTGCTTCACCACATAGAACTCTTGAAGGAGTTGAGACTTAAGGAAAATTAGCTGCTACCAGGTTTAAAATGTGACAGAGATGGTCTTAAAATCAAATGTTAATTTTCAAATGTGCTATTCATTGGGCAAGGGCCTATTTTCTGGTATGTCTTTGATGACCAATTAGCATATTTTAAAGGTAAATGTATATTAGACTTAAAACATTTTTCTAATATTTAACCGAAGATGCCAGAATGTAAAACTGACCAGACATTTGAGAGCATGCATAAGCGTCAGTGACCTTTGAAGCTTACAGTTTAATTCTTTTTAGATCATCACGAAATGCAGCGTGTTTGCGTCTGTTTCCCATAAATGCATATTATAAACACTCTCTGTCATCATCCCATGAAGTGTGGCACAGTTGATAGTTTTAGTGAGCAAGAAATCACTCTGGGCTGAAAGTCATTCTTTAAGATTAGTGGCAGGATCTGCTAACCAGGGTCTGCCGTGGAGAGGTTGGCACCAGAGGACTTGTGGATTACGCAAACACTGGGCTACATTCTTTGACGCCACCTATTACCAAGTAATTATTTGGAGTTCCTTTAAAAGGAAAAAAAAAGGAGTTCCTACCACCACCCAGTAAAAAATGTACTCTGCAATCTTTTCTTGTTTTGCATATGATTGGTAGCATACCTTTTAACTGCTGTAAGTAATAAAAATATATATGCGCAAGTTGGCTATAAGAAATGCCAAAGTTTCACCTAATAAAATTTTGGTATGCCTCAGTTTTCAAAGTAAATTTGATTTATTTGAGCCACCAGCCGTCCGATGACAGCCCTGTGTTTTTTATATGAGTCATGTCCCAAGGGGTCTAGAATATGCCGATGGTGTACCTTGGACTGGGTCCAGTGTCCGCAAACAGGTTTCCATTAGACTTTGATGCCTGTCGCATTTGGGAGCAGAGAGGCTGCTGAAAACCAGCTTTACTTTGGGATCACTTCTTTCTTTTAGAAAAAATAACAAAGATCTTTTTTTAGCGAAGCTTTGCGCCTCCACATTGTAGGTGTATGGTAATATTTTAGAGAGCAGTAATCTGTTATTGCAGGTGGTCGGGCTTCAAGCACTTCCGTATTTTGAGAATAGATCAGACAAAGTACAACAACTTTTATTGAAAAATTGCCGAATTTGAAAATTAGAAACACATTTTCTGTGGCTAAGATTAAGTTAGCATGTATTACAGTCACTTGGACTTTTCTGTAGCTCTGAAGGGAATATAATTACATAGGTTATTCCACATGTCATGAGACTGGAGCCTTGGTCACGCTTAGAAACCTTTATCATGCTGACGTAGACCCTCACGCTTTAATCTCTTTATAATTGAAAGATTGTTTCTACTTTTGTTAAGAATATGGAGTAGACAAGTCAGTGAGAAACAAAGCAACCCTTCCCTTTTATTTTAATGCAGTAAAAGCAAGTTTTATTCATGATTTTTAAAATACATATATTCTTTCATGCTCTCAGAAAAGGTCATGTGTAAGAAAGAATCTAAAATTATCCCCCCCAAAATCTATTTAGACGCATCTATGTACCAGGTGAATGTATGTGTATGTGTATACTGTATAAAATTTATATGGAACTTCCTTGAAAGGTGACTTTTTAAGTCTTATTCCTTATATCAAAGGAAACATAGATCGTTTATTGTCTGGTGACAATAAAATCTAAAGAGTTTCATCAAATGAAAAGGAAGAAACAAAAACAAAAGCCCAGTTTTTATCTAAGGTCAAGAGAATCCCAGGAAACCAAGGTCAACAGAAATAAATGCCCAGCACTTAGACTCGACATTAGTTACCATTCAAGAATTCAATGACTTTATCTTCTGATTTGGGCAATGTACCCTGTGTCATTCAAAATAGTGAGAAATGTTTTATGGCCTTTTCTCTTTGTGACAGAGACTAGGGTGCTGCTGTGTATTTTTAAAAGAAAAACCTGTTTTGAATCCCCTGGTTTGGATCAAAGTCAGAGATACAATAACTACTTTAATCAACCCATCTAACAAGCATAGAATTTATCAGAATTCACTTCTAAATAGCAGTGAAACATTGCAGAGTAGACTATCATGTGGTCACCTGGGTGACCCCAGGTGGTGATATGCCTGGGGTTATTGGTTGTCCATACTTTATGCTAACTATGAACCCTCTTCCCATATTTTTAAATGATATCTAAAATGTAATTAGTTTTGCATAGCTACATAGAGTATAATCTCCAGTGCATTGTAAATAACATCATTTTCACTCTTTTAAATATATTTAATGAAATCTAAATATCAGTTATTTGATACCCTTTATCATCTATTTAAAAAAACATATAAACATATTGGCTGCAAATGGGCTCAGGGGTATTTCCAGGATGGTGGACAAGGTGTAAGGTTGGAATGTGGGAATGTTGCAAAACTGCATAAATTTATTTAAAATATGCATTAGCACAGTTAAAATGGGCAAATTTTATGCTGTGTAAATAATATCTCAAAAAAGCTGCTAAAAATAGACAGACAAGTTGGAAGTTTTACATTGTTCCTTTGACCTATATTTTTCTTTCTCCTTATCCCATAGAACTCTACCCTAATGGAGGGCATTTTCGGGGTTAGAAGTCTTTTATGGACAATCTCATACTTCTCTGTAACAGATATCAGTATGTAATTTAAAATTTTTTTATATCCTATGCCATGAGGCTGTAAATGTGAAAACATTTGTTCTGTATTTAATTGTTGCTATAATTATAATTAGCACACAACTGACCCAAAGCAACATTTATATACACTAAATTTTTATAATTAATTAGATATAAAATTAAAATTTACTAGACACGTATAATCTAATGAGATAGAGCAAACTCTTTCTTTTTTCCATTTAGTTGTTTCTTTTCTCTTACTCATTGCCAAATTAAGACAAAATTCAACATCAATTTTAATTTTTTGTTTTTATATATTTGAACATCAAGAGCCCCTTTTGTGTAAATCATGAGACAGATGTATAAAGAGTTTATATAAACAATATGGCTCACGTTTATAAATTTTCTGAAAGTTACATGTGGTATAATGATCTACTACTTAAATGTTTTAATAATCTAAAGTCAATTAGGTCCCCCCTCTTAATTTTATTGAAAGCAAAAACTTGAAAACTGCTTGACTTGCAGATATTGGTCACTATAATTGATCACTTTCTTAGTATTTATATCAATATTTTAAATGTTCTGTTAACCTGGCATGTGCAAGTTCTCAATTTTATGAGATTTTAGTTGAATGAGAGCTGTGCCTTTAAATGGTAAGGCGGCTTGCTGCTGGAGGGAGCTGTGTCCCGGCAGAGTTCCGCCTAGGAGTGCACCTGGGCACTGGCAACCTGCAAGTTGGTTTTCTTTAAGACGGCCTTAGCTCTGTGTCCTTTGGGAAGCTTTGTTCATCCTCAGGATGGCCCAGACCTGTGTGTGAAGACTGGTGCAGCCATCAGGAAGTCAGCAGGCAGAGGAAGCATGGTGGGTGCCCAGGCAGTTAAAGCACAGTAGGCCTGCGACAGAAAGAGGAGGGGCTCCCAGAGGGGGTTCCTTCAGTAAAGGCAGAAAGGGAGAATTGACACATTCTACTGAGAAAAGAGAGCGACTAGGTGGGGCCAAATCTGAGACCAAACCTAGATACAAGGAGGCTGGGCGTAGTGTCACAGAAGGACCCTTGAGAATGCTCTAGGTTTTACCCCTAACTTTCAGTTTATCAGTTCAAAATGGCAATAGGTATATGTGGTTGAGTAGACGTTCTTCAGATAAAATCAGCACTTAAATTCAACTTACTGTCCAGAAAAGTTCCTTACAGAAATTACCACCCTTCCTGTACAAAGAAGTGCACAGGTGCCTGGTATTAACTTACCCTTTGGGCACATTCATTTTGTTGCTGCTGTGACATGCGCTGGGCAGCAGGGGCCTTGTGGATGTCTTTGCAGCCTATCCCAAATCTAGACTTCTCACCGTCCCAGACCTCCCGGAACACTGCTAACTGAGGTGATGCTAGAGATGGGATCCCCAGAACTGTGTGTGAAAAACTCTCTTGACACTTTGGCCTGTGTGTGGATCCAGGACCACTCCAAGACACAGGGCTCCTGCACACACTCTGGTGTTACCACCATGACAGGAGTGGTTCTCTCCCGATCTCACTGTTAACAGCTGGTGACTGTTCCTAGGGTCAGCAGCATAAACTTTTTAAAATCGTAAACACACACATAACAGATGGAATTATCTGTATTCAAGTTTATTCACCTGTTGTTTATACAATAAACTACATCTAAAGAATAGATTTTTCTATATTTCCTTTCAAATTCATTTCTATAGGAAATAGTTTCCAAACAGTGTGGGGTTACTGATCTCATTTTTAGGGAGAATTATGCCAGCCCTAAGGCTTTTCAGTCTCTTTAGAGAGATAACAAACATGATTGGGGAGCTCACTCCTGAAAGTTCCCTCAGCTTCTAGAGCAGTGATTCTCAACCTGTGGGTCGTGACCCACAGGAACTGTATTAAAGGGCCACGGCCTTAGGAAGGTTGAGAACCACTGTTCTAGAAGGACTTTTTGTCTGTACACAGCACTCAGATTCCTGCCAACAAGTCTCACTCTCTCCTTCCAACTTCCCTCTCGTGACACAGTATCTTTTCACAAATCACTGCATTTGGATGATCCCCAAGACTGCTCTCCCCAAAAGCTCCCCACTCCCCCCACAGGGCCACTCCATCTCTTGATGCCCAAGGCCGGCGGCTCTGCCCCACCTGTGCCCACTGGGCTGGACATAGTGAAGTGACCTGAGAAGCGTTTCTCTGCTTGTTACAGATGGTGTTACTCATCTTTACCTCACAGTTAGCAGAGTTCTTGGCACCTGACTCCTGCTTGTACATGTTTGTTCCCAGAATGAGCAAACTGATAAGTCTCTGGCACTCACTGTATGGATAAAAATGAAAAAAAAATAACCTAACAACAGTCATAGGGCCCATTTTGTACAGGCAAATTCTTTAGGCTTTGTGAATCACAGCACACCTATGATATTTAAAGTGAAGGTTTGTTTGAGAGTTTCACTCTGTTGCCCACAGTAGAGTGCCATGGCATCATCATAGCTCACAGCAACCGCAAACTCCTAGACTTAAGTGACCCTTCTGCCTCAGTCTCCAAAGTAGCTGGGACTACATGTGCCTGCCACAACACTTGGCTATTTTTCTATTTTTAGTAGAGATGGGAGTCTCACTCTTGCTCAGGCTGGTCTCAAAGTCCTGAGCTCAAGGGATCCTCCTGCCTCGGCCTCTCAGTGTGTTGGGATTATAGGTGTGAGCCACCACACCCCGATTTAAAGTGAAGTTTTGTTTTGTTTGCTGTTTTGTTTTGTTCTGCACTGCAGCAGATGTACGTATGTAAAAGATGAGTCTGTGGTGTGTGTGTGTTCTACATGGTGGGGCAGGCTTCACTGCCGCCAAATACTCCCAGACTTTGATCTCATTTTTCTGCCTCTTTTCCATCTCCTCACAATTTTCTATGCCCTTGCCCTGTCTACTCACTGCAACCACACATACGAACACACAGATTTGGACACCATGTCCCTCTCTAAGGTGCTGTGATGAGACGTGGGGGTAAAACATGGAGTTTGGGGCACTAGCCTCTCCAACTCAGAGGGGGATTTGCCATTTTAATTGCCTGGCCAATGAGTCTCTTTGGTTCCCTTGATCTTTCAGAGCAGTTCTGTGGGTCTGGGTGTCGGACATTAAAGGCAGCGACGTTGGAGGTAGAAACTAAGCTGGATAAACATGAGGGGCCCTTGGGGTTCCCGGCATGTGGAGACCCTCTGGTGGAGAGCGAGCTGGCGCTGGGATGCCTGCTGCTGCAGGCAGGGCTCAGTAATGACCATGCTTGTGAAATCAGCCCTGTGGGGCTGGCACAGAGTCATAAACCAGGCAATTAAATTCTTGGAGGAAAATATAATTGTGTAAACTTCAAATGTTCAGTTGAACTATTCACAGTAAGTTGCTCTGTTAACTGACAGCAGTGCCTGTGCCCGCCCTTTCCTGTAACAGTTAATGGCAGCTTCAGGCTTGAGTGTCGGGTGCCAGGAGAAGGTTAAATGTCACAGTTGGCAAAACTGAAGTGAGAGAGATGGTACAGGTGGTATTTGGACATGAGTGTGTGAGGGAGCAGATTGGGACTTGGGGCTGCTGAGACTGGGTAAGTGTGCTCTGCTCCAGAACTGCACACTTGTTTGTGGGTCAGAGGGTGGAGCATTATGAGGTGAATTGATTCCCCCCAAATTTCGCAGGTTGCCATCCTAACCCCCAGAACTTTACAATGGTGCCAGATGAAGACAGAGCCTTACAGGGGAAATTCAGGTAAAACAAAGTCACGTGGTGGCCCCAGCCCAGCAGGACTGTATGCTTACAAGGGAAGGGGACAGGTCACAGCCTGAGGGACAGCAGTGTGGCCTCCACACCCTCAGCAGGGAGGCTCAGAGAAGACTAATCCTGCTGGCACCTTGTTCCCAGATGCTGTGGTTCGAGTGACCCAGTCTGGTATTTTGTGAGGGCCACTTTAACCCTAACAAGGACCTGAGGTGCTATTTTCTGAGTCTCCTTATGTTCTAACTCAGTAAACTTTGTAGGCCATGGGCAATTTGGAAAAGGAAAAGTTTTGAGAGGCTTGAAGCATATACAATTTTAGAGAGCTCTCCTCAAGAAAAACAAAACAGGTAAGAAAGCATGTATTTATAGAATAAGGAAAGCATTTGCAACACATTTTAAAATTGTAAAGAGCTGACAAATACAAACACATCCAAGCACCTGAGCACAATCAGTGGTTCTCAACCTTCCTAATGCAGCAACCCTTTAATACAGTTCCTGTGGGTCCCAATCCCCAGGCTGAGAACCGTTGGTAGCTGGACCTCCTCTGTGGCTATGTGAGCAGGGCCTGAGCCGGCCTGGTCAGCTGAGCCAAGTCACGGAAAGAGCAAGTCCGGGTTCCCTTCAGTCAGCCCTTCTGTCTTCTCAGCCTGTCACCTCCGCAGATCTGTGGTCAGGGCTTCCTTGTCATGAGCCTCCACCAGGCCCTTGATTTATGGTTCCAGTGTAGTCAAATAATCTTTTCACACAAACACGGTGCCTTCTGGAAGACTCCTTGCATACACCCTGCCTTGCACAGTGACCGTGAAGGCCACTGCTCTTCCCAGCAGCAGCCTGCAGGTTCCTGGAACCGGGCGACTCCGCCTTGTCAGCTTCAGGAGAGTGAAGAGGCTGCCTGGTACCTGCGGTGCAAAGAGCTCCTCTGATTTGCACAGAAAATCTGAAAATTCTGGGATAGTTTTTAGTTTCAGAATTTGCTGAGTGTCACGCTAGGTGACTAGGGCTGAGGTCACGTGCATGACCCTTTCTCCGTTTCCACAGGCAAAGCTCCCTTTTGCCTTATTTCTCACAAGACAAAAACTCATAAAACTGCACCAGAGAAATAGAATTTTTTTTCACACTTCACAAAGCTGTCAAAAAGCCTGGAATCGCCAGTTTTGCTTTTAATGTGCAAAACCTTCCACACAGCTCCAGGCGCGGCAGCCCCGCTGCCCCACACCCCGGCTGGTCTCCCGGTAGAGAGAGGAGGGCTCGCGGCGGGCTGCAGGTCAGAGGTCAGGGGTCAGGGTGTGCGTCCCTCCCACGTCACGGCGCTGCAGGCTGGGGCTGCGTGGACGTCCGGGGGTCGGTCGGCCGTGCGGTCTCCTCTGACCTCGCTCACTGGCTCCGCTCCTCAGCTCTGGGGACCTCGCCTGCTTCCTGCTGCGTTTGTTTTTTCTTTTCCACACCCCACTCTCACGATATTTGATCGGCAGAAATCCATCTATCTGACTGTGTAACCCCCTTTTCTGTTTCCTGCACTCGGAGTGGGGCCCTGAACAGGCCAGGCTTACGGGAAAAGCAGATTCTCCCCTGTCAGGACAGTACGTGACTCAGAATCTGCCCTTGATGGTGCTGCGCGAGACACCGGGCCCTCGTGAGACACCAGGCCTTCCCCGAGACACCGGACCCTCGCGAGACACCGGGCCTTCCCCGAGACACCGGGCCTTCCCCGAGACACCGGACCCTCGCGAGACACTGGGTCTTCCCCGAGACACCGGACCCTCGCCAGACACCGGACCCTTGCCAGACACCAGGCCTTCCCCGAGACACCGGGCCTTCCCCAAGACACCGGACCCTCGCGAGACATCGGACCTTCCCCGAGACACCGGACCTTCCCCGAGACACCGGACCTTCCCAGAGACACCGGGCCTTCCCCGAGACACCGGACCCTCGTGAGACACTGGGCCTTTGCAGGATGTGAGGTAAGTGACACACCTGGCTCATGGCGGCCCCCAGCCGGAGCCAGGATGGACCAGGGTCCCCTGGATGGTCCTTAGGCCCCCTCTGAGCAGCTCTGCAGCGTGACACGATTCCCCTGCTCACGGCCCCCGACGCTCAAGCCCTGTATGATTAAAAATTCTGGAGACAGCATCTCCAGGTTACTCAGGTGTTGAGTGATGGAGCCTGGATCAGAGCTCTGAGCTTTCTTCTCTGTCCTGCTGCCGTCTCTGAACTGATGTTCCTGGGCAGAGGATGTGCAGTTAAACCTCAGAGAAGTTGGGGGTCTGGTCTGTGGCTCCACCCATACATTGAGAGGAAGGAGACCCTGGGTGATGTTCTGGAGAAAACCGAGGCCTTAACGGCAACTGCCCTGTGTGAGCGACCTGCTGTGTCCAGCCCAGGAGCAGCCGGGAGCTCATGGTGGAGCCTCTGAGCCCCGCATCCCTACGAAGGCTCTGGCCAAGTCCACTTGGCAGGCAGCCCAGGAGGGTGAGTGGGGATTGTGCACAAAAGCTTTCGTTCAGTGCCTGATGAAGGTAAAAATGTTACTAACATTCTTGTTAGTGTTGTTTCCTACCTAACTGGGTTGTTGGGAGAGAGAAAGGTATGAGTACTCAGGAAACAATAGTTATTTTTTTTATTTTTAATTAATTTGTGCGTAATAGTTGTATATCTTTACAGGGTACATGTGATTTTTCAGACAGGTGTATCAATGTGAATTAATTAAATCAGAGTAATTGGGGGTGGGCCATCACCCACACGTTCAACTCCCTATCAGGAACACTCTGATTCAGCTGTCAGGTACTGTAACGTGTGCCCTGACTTCCGCTGGCTACAGTCACTTCTCTGGGCTGTCAAATACTGTCCACCCATCTAATTGCCTGACCGTGTCTCTATTAGTAAGTGCATCAGGCTGGGAGCATGGCCGCACTGTCACCGCTAGACAAGGGGTATCTGGGCAGCAGCGGGAGGCCAGAAACTGAGCAGGTAGGATGCATGGAAGAGCAGTGTCCCGGTTGGTCCCTTACGGGAGGGTCCTAAAAGCAGCTCTGTGAGCACGGAGACCACCATGGTTTGTCTCTGACTGTCACCTCTTCAACATCCACTGAAACACTGAATTTGGAGAAAACAGCAGGACAGTGGGCACAGGGTATGGGTGTTGGGAGCCATGATGGGGCGCGACCGCGGCGCGGCCATCAGGCACCCTCACCCTGCCACGCACTCCGCATACTAGCTTCCTGTATTGGTATCCTGTTTACCAAACCTGCTGCTCAGGCATGCGCAGAAATACACCACCC
>CAUYTI010010374.1:0-10906 GCA_963575145.1 Galago senegalensis | reverse complement strand
ATATTTAGTTAAATCTATATATGAGAACATGGGACGATCACAGGGTCAAGCAATGACTCTGCAGACAGATGGAAACATTAATATCAGATGGAGTTCCATGACAGTCAGAAGCACTGTGCTCTGCATAGAAGGAGCCTTGTGCACACTCAGCAGCGGGGTTGGTTTAGCCTGCGAGTAAAGATGGGGCTTCAGAAATGTCATTGGAAGTCATGCAAACCAAATTGCAAAGACCAAAAGGATTGAGGAAAACAGGAATGATTATATAAAATTGTAACATCAATGTGTTTCAAAGGGAACTGAATTTAGTTGGTGGTGTTCAGGCAAACACACTGAAATTTTCAAACTCACGTCTTTTGGTGAAAACATTGAATCCACGTTTGTTCAATCTGTGAGATTCCCCACAAATTCAGTAGATTTGTCAGCCTAGATTAGGCAGATATATGTCCACACTTTACTCTCCATAAATATGCAACAGTAAAAAGTAGCTTGTGTATTCTGGATATTCATCCTTTGTTGTATGAACACCCTGCAAATATCATCTGTGACTGTGCAGGTTCTCTCTTCATTACTTTGGTTTCTGAATGTAATAAATGTCAGAATCCACTTTTTAATGTCTGCCTGCTGATAACTCAGGGACATTCATTCATCCTATATTTCTCCCCCACATGGAAAATTTGGTAAAGCTTCCCTAAATTGAGGCCAGTGGGAGGTTTTAACTCCAGAAGCATTTTTCTGCCAATGGAAACCCTCTACTTACCCTCTGACAAACCAGTATGGAAGCCCTGAGTGAGCCCCCTCTCCTCCCTTTTAAGCCATTCTGGGATTCGTGAGGAACATCCCTTCTCTCAGCAGACATCTGGGTAACCAAGGTACTAATTTTCCCACATTCCCTTGTTGTGCTTGTATAACACCAACAGAACCAACAGCCTCACTCTACAGTGGTGGGGCCTCTCTGTCTTGGCATCTTTCCACTGCATTGGATATTGTGAGCTGGTTTCTGAGACACTGACCATGATGGTGTTGGTCTTCTCACTTAGGAAGATACCACCATCTGTCCCTGAGGTCCAGGATTCATGTTGTCCAGCTTACTGATGAAGGCACATTCAGTTGTGTGTTCTGTGCTGCACTGAGGATACAAGAGATTTTTTTTGTATAGATTTACTCACTTACTCCAAACTTTGATAATTAATGTCCATTTGGGGACAGGATAAAGCCGCTGAAAGCTACTCTCTCTCTTATATGCAGGTGAAAATTTTGGTTATTTGCTCAAACACATCCAATTCAGAAATGTCAGAGCAAAACACAGAAATGTCAGAGCAAAACACAGAATCATAAATCCAAAGATGTTCCCCAGAGGAACCTGTTACATAAAGAGGAAACCACCACCCTGAGCAGACATCAGGGCTGAGCCCCAACCCCACCCCCCCCACCCCCACCCAAGCCCACACCAGCCCTGGGTGACTCTGCACCTGTGTCCCAGGCGCCGCCTAGCCGCCACGCTCCGCAGGAGGTTTGTGCCTGGGCTCCCATTGCCTTTTCCTCGCTGTGTGCTTCGCACAGAAATACACGGCTGTGTCCTCGGGCCTCAGACTGTTCATTTGCAGATGCAGAGTGTTCTTGCCATTGTCTCTGGAGATCGTGAATCGGCCCTTCACTGAATCTGCGTAGTATGTGCTACCACCATCATATCTGATGCTTGAGACCCATTCCAGGCCCTTGCCTTCAGCCTGGCGGACCCAGCTCATTGCATAGCTACTGAAGGTGAATCCAGAGGCTTTGCAGGAGAGTCTCAGGGACCCCCCAGGCTGGACCAAGCCTCCCCCAGACTCCACCAGCTGCTCCTCACACTGGACACCTGAAAACACAGAGACACGTGGTCAGAAACCTCCACACACACCCTCTGTTCTCTTTGTCACATCCACTCACTCCAAGTCTCCAGTTCTCCACAAATCACCTTGTAACAGAGCAATGAGGAGAATCCAGCTCAGCCCAGACTCCATGGTGGGTCCTCTGTGTTCAGTCCTGACCAGCGAGTGGGCAGACCTGGGAGAACCGGGACTGGGGCTCCTCTCCCAGAGCTGCAGGGTCAGGGCTGGGCTGGTTTTCATGGGCAGAGGGAGACCCTATTTGCATATCCTCCTCCCCTTTCAGAGGTCTTGTCTGGGGTGGGACACTGAGGGAGGGCTGGACCAGAGCAGGTGTGAGTGTGCTGGGGAAGGAATATGACAAGGGTAATTCTTTTGAAAATATAAATTCTTATTCTGAGTTTGTAATGTGATAAATCTTAGCGTCCATCATCATATTTCCCATTTACATGTGGACGTGGATCCTGTGTTGTAGGTGTCCCTGATTTTTCCATGTTACAAATGTGAGGCTCACCCTGGAGCATGGAAGGTCTCTGAGATGTTTACAATATTTCTCATTTATCAGAGTGACTTTTTTGGTATCTGAGCATGAAGTCCTCAGCACTAGACTCCCCTGACCCATGAACCCACTCCAGGACAGAGTTGGGTCTGCCTAGTGAAGTTTGAATAATTCTGTAATGGGAACATTTGTAATTTTGCCACTTTGAGACTTTACCCCCAAATGGAGAGAATTAGGTTTAATGGAGATGAATTTACAGGGATTTGGAACTTCTTGTTTCTATCATATCTTCCTTCTCCGTATTTTTTTTTATTTTTGTAAGTATTTGAATGAGGCATCATTCATATGTACTAAACTGCATGCATTTAATGTGTATAACTTATAAATATTGGCATATTCATAATGATTATAAAGATAGTGAACAAATCAATCCCTTTAACCTTATCTTCTGGTCTTCTATATTTCCCTCTTTCCCTTTTCCTTCTTCTATTATTTCCTAAGGCAAATATTCATTGTTCTTAAACTACTTAAGGTTAGTTATCATTTTGGAGAATTAATATAAATTAAATAATATAGTATTTATGCTCATAACTTTTGCTTATTCACTGAGCACTTATATTTGGAAATGTATTCATAGCGTGGAGGGTAAGAAGCAGTCATGAATTCTAATGAGGGTAGTATTCCACGGCAGACATTTAATGCAATTATTGTCTATTAAGCTGTTGATCAATATGTAACTCTTACATTGTCAGGGTCCAACAAGTAAATATGTCACTCATCTTGAAATTGTATATAGGTGATAACCAGTTTCTTGTTTTTATTCTTGAACCAACTCCACCAACAGCACCACAAAACCATAGAGCTACAATGTGGGAAACATTCTCTAATACTTCAGATATTTGAAGTTCTAGAACTAACAACAAACTTGACACGTGGGGAGAGACATGTTCTTGCAGGAATAAACAAGAGAGTTATCTGAACTGGGGCAGAGGCTGCCACTCACAGTGTGGGCTGTGAGAGGATGAAGCTATGAATGTCCCTTTCACTGCTGGGAGCTGAGTGTGGTAAAGACTTTGTGGTGGGAAATTCTCTGGGGCCACATGCTCAAGGAGGTTTCTATCCTCTTATCTTTCTATCTTCTATCCTTTGGAAAAAGGACAGTCACAAAAATCTCCCTTTTCTCAAAGTTCACTGTGGGAGAGAGAGACAGAGCTCTTGACTCACCTATTTTATAACCATTGTCAAATTAAAGACTTGATTTTCAACAAAATCATCAAATCTTCCATCCTGGGGGCACAGTGTACCCCATAGGAACTGAGAGGGACACAGAGGTCAACACCAAAGTTTTGTTCAGAACCCAACCCCCCAACTTCCCAGTTTAATAAAAGCCTTGATCTACAGGAAAGAGCATCAAATCTGGAAGCTGAGGACCCTGATGGAGAAACCCTGGGGATGTGGGAGAGAAAAATAAATACCAACAGGAGACACTCTTCCCAGGAGGAGAGGCAGGAAAACTGGGACCAGGAGCAAACCTGGAGCAGACAGCATCACCTGGAAGGCAGCACCCAGACCGAGGGTCCTGATGCCTGCCAAGAATTACAGCTCAGGAGAAGGTCAGAGACTCTGACTTTAGTCCCAAAACTTCCACACACTAACAATTGTCAGGTAAGTTTCACACTGGAGTGTGTGTGGATAGTTGGAACAGACAGAGCCTCTGCAGGAGAGACCAGGGGAGAATATGAAGCCAAACAGGGAACACAGACAAGGTGTCACTGGAGGAATCTGAAGTCTCTGATGAACCCAGAAGAACCAGATTCCACCCTGGTCACCATCAAAAATACAGACTGCAGAGGTACCTCTGAGGAGGTTCAGAAGAAGCTGTAGACTAAGTGCCTAGCAAAGTTAGGACATGAAAATGCATCCAATAACCTAACAAGGCAACATCAACTCTCCAACACAACATATGTGGTTATCGACATAAATATGAAATACATCAGAGAGAAAGACCAAAGCCATAGTAGACAAATGATCTGAATAACAGCATATTTAGTAAAATCTCCACATGACACACGGGAAGACCACAGGATCTGACAGTGACTGCTGACAGATGGAAACATTAATATCAGATGGAGTTTCCTAACAGTCAGAAGCACAGTGCTCTGCCTAGGAGCCTGTGCACACTCAGCGGAGGGGTTGGCTCAGCATGCAAGTGAGGGCAGGGCTTAAAAAAGTGTCATTGGAAGTCAGGCAAACCAAATTGCAAAGACAAAAAGAGTGAAGAAAATAGGAATAATTATAAAACATTGTAACACAGATGTGTTTCCAAGTCAACTGACAAGTACAGCTGCTGGTGTTCAGGAACATTCGAAACATTGAAATTTCTAAACACATATTTTGGTATGAAAGTTAAACTCAATTTTGTCTCATCTGTCTGTTTCTCAGATAAATTCAGTAGATTTTGAGGTAGACTCAGGCAACTATATGGCTCCACTTTACTCTCCTCATATATTCCACAATGGTGAAATAAAACAGATGTCAGGGGAAGGGGGTTGGGATCCTCACTTACATCTCTGAGGAAGGTTAATATTCAGAATAAAATTTAACTGTTCTGGTTCTGAGTCCCACAGTCAGACCAGAGTCACGGTCAGCAGATGGGACAGTATAAGCTCCCTGAACACGGGGCAGCACCTGATAGATGGAGCGATGTTTGGGGTCTCTGCAGGCTCTGAGGTGGGCAGGGCCAGCTCCCACTTCAGACTTAGCAGTCAGGGAAGTCTCTGCTCTTTCTCTGAGTCAGGGTCACATTTGTGTCTGGAAGTGACCAAACTTACTCTACTCATGACTTCTTCGCATGAACAGAAATGAATGGATATGAGAACCAATTCATCTCACAGTACCTATTCAACAATCCCTCATGTCAGTGGAAACACCGACTAGGAGAAATTAAAGAAAACTGCACCTGAGGTGAATGTGAAAATTTTGTTTTACTCTGCCAATATCCTTCAAAGTGATCATGGACCTTCATTACAAAGACACATTGCCAAAATACATCAGGAAACTTATTTGACTGCAGATGAGATGCTCCCAGTTACCCAAAGTTACCCAAAGTTACTCAAAGTTACCCAAAGTCTGGCTAAGTTTGAGCCCCTCTAGAATATTACATTGGAGGCCATTCCTCGTTACGGCTTTAGTGCAACAACTAACTGACATGAGGAGATTTACCATTGCCAAATGTGTTATGACTCCAGGTACTGTACTGACCTCTGTTCATGAGTCTGCTTCCAGCAGGTCCACTCCTCCATAGTCAGGGCCATACCTCTTCTTTGGACAAGAGGTTGGGTGTCCTGCAGACGTGGACAGAACAAGGGTCTAAGGATTATCTTTGCCTGGGAACTGAGACCGTTTACAGTGCTGTTCTCATCCCCACTCCTCAGTTAAACTCCCTGGTTAAAGCTGTGGGCTCAGAACACTCAGATCTAAGAGGCATGTCGAGCAGACTCCTGCCATCTTTGGAAGCAGGAAGACCTTGGGCTCAGGAACCCAGGAGGACCTGCAGCTTCTTTGTCCTGAGGAGGATAAGTGACATGAAAATGGCCACCATTTGCTTGACTTGTCCTTTGGGGATTTTCACTTGTGTGGAAAGACAACTCTACTCACAGTCTCTCAGTCTATTGACCCCTCACTAACCTATCACATGGCTGGGTTGAGAGCTTCAGCCTCAGTCAGGTCAGTGTTAAGAAGTGTAATAGTAAAAGACTACCAGGGAGGCCAATTAACTGATGCCAATTTAGGAGCCTTTATTAGGTTGGCCAAGCAACTGCCCCTCTACGTGGATACGGATGGAACAGTACTGGTCATGAATAAGGGGGGAGCTTATATGGGGTAAATTCTCTATACTATCAGGGGCTATGTTCAGTTTGGCAAGAGAGTGAGTAACTGATTTTTCATAGTCAGTTTATACAGAACTGTAGTGGTTTATGGCACTTGCGATTACATAGCAATTCATACAAGAGGCAAAACAGAGCAATTATACAAGAGGGAAACAGAACAAGGATACAAGAGGGAAAACAAAACAGTTTTAAACTGGACACTGGGTCAGCTGGTTACAATAGCACCGGTGAGGTGGCTGGCTTCCCATTGCTCATTACCTCAGTTTCTGTTTCTAATTCTTTCCTTACTTTCGTATGGGGGTACACTTAGGTTAATTAAAGGGGGTCCCTGCACTTCATTTCCCCCTTCTCTTATGGTCAAACTAAATCTTAGTTTCTTCCTCATCCTGGGGAATGTGCTGATAGTGAGTTCTTAACACTAATAATTTTACTGCCTGTACTCATTTCTGAATATAGGAGGTTAAACAATTAATGATGCAGGGGCCAACTGTTAAGGCTATCAGGAGAATAAGTGGCCCTGAAATAGCAGAAAGGGGGGTTGTTATTCAGGGGGGACCAATTAAACAATCCTTCATACCAGTTATTTGATTTGAGGGCAGCTTCTTGCTCCTGCAGTCTTTTCCTTACTAATGCCATGCTATTCCTGATTACACCTGAATTATTAGTGTAAATACAGCAGGTCTTGCGTAAAGATACACACAATCCTCCTTGTTTTAAAAATAATAAGTCCAACTCCCTTCTGTTTTGTAAGACTATTTCTGCCGGGGAATCCAGGGATTGTTTCTAACCAAGTACCAGGTTATGTTTTATTATTATTATTATTAATTTTTCTTACTCATACATGTGTATATTAGGTTTCCACTTTTGCCTTTACAGAATTAAAAAGGCTAAATTTAATGACAATAACAATATTTAACATAAGGACTGAGAACAAAAAACTCATAAGTAACGAATGAAGATAAGTACATTCAGAAAAGAAATCAGACAATTACTGCAACAAAATATTAAGCAATAATAATAGGAATAATGCAAAGAAAGTAACATTCACTTTGTCAGATAGAAGTGTGTCTACTATAGAATACTTTGACCAGTTAACTTCTTCTTATTTTACTTTTTCCGAAGTCTCAAGAAAATAGACAACCAATATTTATTAATGAAAGTAACAGATAATTACATAAAAACAGATCATGCCAAATCTTATAGACAATAGAAAAAATAAATACTTCAAAATCATTCTACTTAATCTGGATACACCTGATATTAAAATTGGAGAAAATATATTATTATAAAGGGGAAATTACAAACATATTTCACTTATAACTGAGGATACAATGTAATATTGCATCCTCATTTATAAGTTTGCTATTATATTTTAAATTTTCTGTTTTTTTTTTTTTTTTGAGACTGAGTCTATGTCACCCTCATTAGAGTCTGTGGCATCACAGCTCACAGCAACCTCAAATTCTTGGCTTTAAGTGATTCTCTTGCCTCAGCCTCCCAAGTAGCTGGGAGTACAGGTGCTCACTACAACACCCAGCTATTTTTCGGTTGTAGTTGTCATTGTTGTTTGGCAGGCCCGGGCTGAATTCCAACCCACCACTTCTGGTATATGTGGCTGGTGCCTTAGCCACTTGAGCCACAGGCGCCAAACCTCAAGCCACATTTAAAATTTTCATTTTCTAATTGTTTGTTGTTAGTATATAGAAATCAACTGATTTTTGCAGATTGACCTCATTTTTACTGGCCTTGCTATATTCATTTATTGGTCCTGATAATTTTTATTTCCTTCTTGATTTGAGTATTAGACTGTTTACAAATTCCTAACCAAAGTTCAAAAAAATTTTTTTGTGCAGTTGGTTTTTAAATTGGACTATAAATTCTCTGGGTTATTAAATCTTTTTGTGAAATTTATTATTTTCTTTATGGCCAGGCATATAAATTGATTTTCATGGACATAAAGGGTATATATTCCCTGTGTAGATTATAAAGTTCTAATTGTTTTAAGACAAGCTTATAAAGTATATTATTCAGTTCTTCTATTATATCTTTGTTTTTGCCTAGACTGTTGGTGTGAAAATGAATATTATTTATGTATTTGGGCATGATTACTGCATAAACATCTATGACTTATGTTGTCATAGAATTAGTCATTCAGCTATGAATCTTATGTTGTCATAGAGTTATTCATTCACATGAATAATTATGAATTTCAATTACAATTGTGGAAATGTGTATGTCTATTATGTGTATGTATAACAACTTTTTTTTTTTTTTATTAAATGCTAGAGCCCCTTTGCACTTTTTTTTTGAGAAAGAATACCCTGGTACCAGCCTACCTCATAGCAACCTCAAACTCCTAGGCTCAAGCAATCTTCCTGCCTCAGCCCCTCCCTAGTTGCTGGGACTACAGGCACCCACCACAATGCCCAGCTAATTTTTTTCTTTTTAGAAGAGATGGGGTTTCACTCTTGCTCACGCTGGTCTCCAACTCCTGAGTTCAAGTGATTCTCCTGCCTTGGCCTCCCAGAGTGCTAGGATTACAGGTGTGAGTCACTGTGCCCAGTCTGCCTCTCCTTGTTTTAACAGAATTGAGGTCTTTTACAATTATTATTGAATTGCAATCTTTGTGCTTTATTCTAATAATTTAGGTTTATTTTATATCTTGCCTAGTTCATTGTTGGTTCATTTCTTTATGCTGGCTTGGAAGTTTTTCTTCCTTTTTTGGCCTCCTATTGATTTGGAAGTTCTGTATTTTGTTTCCCATATTTAGTGTAGTTATGATGAAACCTGGATTCCTCTAGCATGTCATGAAGTTGATCAATAAATGTGTTTCCCAAAACACATTTCACATGTCACACCAGTTCATTCCCCATCCTTTCACCTAGTTGAAAAATATTTTCATCATCTTTCTTATACCCTCTAGCAGCATCCACAAGTTCTGGTAGATTTTGATAAGAATCACTAAATCATAACTTCTATTTAATATATACTGTTTTAAGAACTAATGTGTTGGTTCGATGTCTGTAGTTCAGTGGTTAAGGCACAGGCCATGTACACCAGGGCTGGTGGATTCAAACCCGGCCCGGGCCTGCTAACCAAACAAACAAAAAATAGCTGGGCATTGTGGCAGGCACCTATAGTCCCAGCTACTCAGGAGGCAGAGGCAAGAGAATCACTTAAGCCCAAGAGTTTGAAGTTGCTGTGACACCACAGCCCTCTGGGAAGATGACAAAGTGTGACCCTGTCTCAAAAAAATGAAATAAAATAATTATTCATAAATATACATCATGGATATATAACACAGAAGCAGATTCACAATATAAAGGTTCATAAATAAAAATTGAAATTGGGGTCTCAAGTTGTCACCCTGGGTAGAGTGCCATGGCATCATACCTCCTAGCAACCTCCAACTTATGCTCAAGTGATCCCCTTGCCTCAGTTTTTTTCTATTTTTAGTAGAGTCAGGGTCTCACTTTTGCTCAGGCCAGTCTGGAATTTGTGAGCTAAATCAATCTACCCACCTCAGCCTCTCAGAGTGCTAGGATTACAGGCATGAGCCACGGTGCCCAGCCTAAAAGTGGTTTTTTTTTTTTTTTTTTAGAGACAGAGTCTCACTTTGTCACCGTTGATAAAGTGCCATGGCATCACAGCTCACAGGAACCTCCAACTCCTGGGCTTAGGCAATTCTCTTGCCTCAGCCTCCCAATTAGTTGGGACTACAGGCGAGCACCACAATGCCCTGCTATTTTTTGTTGCAGTTTGGCTGGGGCCAGGTTTGAACCTGCCACCCTCAGTATATGGGGCTGGCGCCCTACCCACTGAACCACAGGTGCTGCTCTAAAAGTGGTCATTTTTATACCTAGAGTAGTCCAATTCCTAAAGACAGAAAGTAGGGTGGCAATTGCCTGTTGGGGGTGGGGGGGAGAATGAGCAATTGTTTAATGTACAGAATTTCTGTTTGGGAAGATGGAAAAAATTCTGGAGATCGATAGTTGTGACAGTTGCACAAAAATGTTAATGTACTTAATGCCATTGAAGTGTGCACTTTTAGAATGGCAAACTTTATGTATATTTTACTGCAATTAAAAAAAATGTATTCTAAGTAGGTATTTTCAGTTGTAGCTTAGGCCCCTAAAGCCAACACAATGAGGTCCCCAGTGACTCAGGATATGAAGAAATAGATCCAACATGTGATGTGCTCACAGAAGAACAGATGCAACGCTCAACTATAAAGGGAAAAAACAAAAAATCCTGGCAAATCTGCACAGGATTTTAAAAGGTAATCTGAAAATGGTAGTGTGTTTGATTTGCTTTTCTCTGGAGCACTGTTCTTTAAGTTCCCATTTTTGGAGACAGGACTGCTAGAAATGTAGAATATGAGTAGGCCGGGTACAGTGGCTCACGCCTGTAATCCCAGCACTCTGGGAGGCTGAGGCTGGTGGATTGCCCTGAGCTCACAGGTTCGAGATCACCCTGAGCAATAGTGAGACCCTGTCTCAAAAAATAGCCAGCAGGCTCGGCGCCTATAGCTCAACCAGCTAAGGCGCCAGCCACGTACACCTAAGGTGGCGGGTTCGAATCCCCAGCCCGGACCCGCCAAACAACAATGACGGCTGCAACCAAAAAATGGCCAGGCGTTGTGGCGGGCGCCT
>CAUYTI010010371.1:0-12289 GCA_963575145.1 Galago senegalensis | reverse complement strand
TATCTCACTGTAACCAAAAACTCCCATGCAAAAGGGATCCTCCGGGCACCACCCCGCCCCCCTATTTCTTTTTTTTTTTTTTTTTTTTTTTTTTTTGCAGAGACAGCTTCTCACTATGTTGCCTGGGCTGGTTTCAAAGTCCCTGCCACAAGTGATCCTTCTGCCTTCACTTCCCAAAGTGCTGGTATTACAGGTGTGAGCCACTGCGTCTAGCCTTTATTAGTCTCTTAACATGGGTACTTTAAATGTAAAATTGCATATATGACTTAAATTTCAGTTGAGTAGCAGTACTGCTCTAGAAGAACCAAATAATTAATAAGGCCAATTTAAATAATTGTAACAGCTAACTCAGACACAGTGTTTATTTCATTCTAGTAGGCACTGTTTTAAATATTTTATACATATTAACCTATTTAATCCTTGCAACAACCCTAAGAAGTAGATGCTATTATTATACCCATTTTACAGATGAGGAAACCGAGGCATAGAGCTATTAAATAATTTGCATAAAACCACAGTAATGAATCTGGGATTGGGTTCCCATCAGTCTGGTTCCTGGAGTCTGTATTCTAAGCTGCAATGCTACGATTGATGAAATACATATTGAACTCTGTCCTCTGAAAGCAGGGACGCATTTCTTGTTCTACCTTCTTCAGTGAAACTGTCACAATAATTGACAAAACATATAAGGCCTCAAGAGAAGCATCACTCAATTCCAAAACTGAAAATAATATAGACAAAAGTGTACCATAATGGTATAAAATTAGAACTTAATATCAAAACCAGAAAAATGAAGTACTTAAAGTTCAGAAATTACAAAAAAACAAAATCCACCGCTTCCAAACTTTTCAAACAACTCTTGAGTCAGAGAAGAATTTTAACTGGAGACTATTTAGCAAATGATCATGAAAATCCTGCATGTCCAGGATTCAGCACACACACTACTCAGAGGAAAAGTGATGGCCTTAAATACATTAATAGACAAGGAGGAGTACAAATAAATGACCACGTGGCTCAAATCTAGACCAAAAAATAAATAAAAATCTAGTTAAAAATGGATAATTTTCTAAGAAAATGTAATTTATAAAAACTAATTTAAGAATGAAACTAATGGAATTATTGAAGAGCTACTGTCCAAAATTATCACCAGGCTCAGGTGGTTGCTGGGAAATTTCATCAAACTTTTAAAGTGTGGTTAATTCCGGTGGAAACTTAACATTGTTATAGAACAAAAGAAGACACTTCTAGAATCTTTCAAATTAAGTAAACCCAATATTGATACCAAAAACCCAGTAAGAATTGTCTAAAATAAAAGAACTGGAATAATCTCATTTATGAACATCAGGGCAAATCAAAATTTTGTAAATTCAACCTATACAAAGGTTGATATCAGAAATTCAACAGTGGCTGAATATTCATATATTTATGGACATAATTAATATCCATATATTTATGGAATATGATTTGCTAATAATATATATAAAGAATAAAACTATATAATCATGTTAATAAATGCTGTTAATTATATCTGGCAAAATTTAACATGTTATGATTTAAAAATTCTTAAATGTCAAAAATAGGTTAAAAAGTTTCCAAGTATGATTAAATTATATCTAATTCAACCTCCAAACCAATGTTATCCTTAAGAGGAAATAATGGAAGCATTTAAACCAGGGACTTGTCTAAGATAAGAAGGTCTGTTGCCACTATTATCTAAGATTGCCTTTGAGGTATTGGGTCCTACAAATAAATTAAAAGAAAATTAGAAGTATAAATATTTAGAAGTAGGCAAAACTATTACTATGACATATATGATCCTGTACCTACAAACCCAAGAATATCCACTGAAAACTTACTATCAGCAATGAGAAACATCAATAAAGTAGTTGGGCTTAGATTAGTGGACAAATAGTTTTCATAAATGAGTACAGCAATGAGTTTAGAAAACAATAAAAGACTCTACATACTAGGAACAAAAATAGGTAAAATATCAAGGAATAAACTTAACAAGAAACAAGCAAGCTATATAATGAAAACCTTAAAGGGCAGCGCCTGTGGCTCAAAGGAGTAGGGCGCCAGCCCCATATGCCAGAGGTGACGTGTTCAAACCCAGCCCTGGCCAAGAAAAAGAAAACCTTAACACGTTCCCGAGAGACACAAAAGATGATTAAGATGAATGGAAAGACACCAAACTCTTGGATAGGAAGAAAACATTATGCAAATTTCAGTTCTCTTCAAGTTAACCTTTGAATTTAATACTGCTGTCCCCTCAAAACACTAAGATCTCTTTTTTTGCATTAGCAAATTGATTTTAAAGTTCATGGAGGGGGAACAAATATGAATAACTTAGAAATATCTGAATAAGAGTAATGAGCAAGTACTATTCTAATTCCCTGCCAGATATTAAAACATAAAGCTCCAACAAGTAAAAGAGTGTATTCTAAGTGCAGAAATTAAATAGCAAGTCCAGGAACAGAAGTCTCAAATATGACAACTAAATAAATGTTAAAGTGGGTATCTCAGAGCATTTCAGAAAACATATCATTCAATATATGATTTGAGACAACTGGGTATTGACCTTAAAATAAATCTGGATTTATACCTCAAAAGTTATACTATGCTAATTTCCAAATCAATGAAAGACTTAAATGAAAAAGGATAAAACCATAAAAATAAGCCATGGGAAAATTATTTTAAGTTATCTTGTTTAGGGGAAGCCATTCAAAGTATGACATTCTATACAGAAACCATAAAACAGGCCAACAAAAATCAGCTATGTTAAAAAAAAAATACATAGAAAGGTTGAGTGGCTACTCCTACCAAAAGCGAAGTGAAAAGATGGACACGAATACTTTAGCCAGGTTAGTGGCCCCCGTCTATAATGCCAGCACTTTGGAAAGCCACGGCAGGGGGACCACTTGAAGCCAGAAATTTGAGGTTACAGTGAGCTATGACTGTGCCACTACACTCCAGCCTGGGTGACAGAATGAGACTCTGTCTCGAAAAAAAAGAAGACAAGAGTATTTACAAATCCTACCACTAACATAGAACTAATTTACCCATTATAAAATATTCTTTACATCTTGGCCACCTCTTGGTAAAATTTCATAATGAGTATTTCCTACTGTGCACAGTGTGAGGGTATATAACCTGCCCCCTGGGTGAGGGGCTCTTCTACAAATGGAACTTTACCCTGGAAGGGAGAAAAATGTAACCTAAATATCGTACCCTCATATTAATTTGAATAATAATAATAAGTTAAATAAAAGAAAATAATGACTATTTTGTAAATAAAGGTACATTTAGTTACAATTTCCCATTTTCTCTATGTATGATGACTTTCGGTGTGACTTTAGGGGACACTCTGTAGGAAGAGTTACCAATTCATAAGATATGTAAGAGCCTGGTTTCAAATAAAGCGAGCAAAGGAATTGACAGACAAGTCACACCAAAAGAAATCCGAGGTAGTTGTGAAACTGTGTTACACCCCTTACTAAAATAGAAATTCAACTTAAAACTACACTGTGATAAGTTTCTCTTATTCTACTCAAAATATTTGAATACTCTCTTGATACAACTGTGGGAAACACATTCTATTTGTACATTACTATTTGGAAAATAAAATTGTATAACTTCAATGAAGACCATTTTGGCACTATCCATCGAAATTAGAAACGTACTTTCTTTGTGACCCCGTAATACCACATCTGGCAACTTATCCTAACGATAATGATGGTGGTATCAACAATAGTATCAATAGCAGAAATTAATCATTACTGTGTTTAGGATAGGGCAAGCACTGTTCTAAGTACTTTGTATAGGGCAAGCCACTAAGCCCAAAGTCCTTCAGCAGGCCCAGGGACACACCCCTGGTGAGGAGTGCTGGTGTTGGAGTTCAGACTCCAGCGTCTTCCTCCAACATCCAGGCTCTTGCTTGTGACCTCTCAAGCTGTGCTTGGACTTAAGGGAAATAAAAATGGGAACAAGGTTTTTCACAGCAGTATTGTTCAGGATAAGAAATAATAATAATAATAATAATAAAACTATCCATAAATCCCTGGCTAAATAAATGGTTACATTCACACAGTGTAATATAATTTGGATATTTTTTAAAAAGAAAAAACTGTATGGATAAATTTTTAAATAAAATCCAAGGCAGGCTGGGACAGTGCCTGGGGCTCAAAAGGGTAGGGTACTGGTCCCATATGCCAGAGGTGGATGGTTCAAACCAAGGCAGGTGAGGTGTGGACCCACCAGTTACCCTACAGTGCATCTTACAAGGGTACATGTGAAACTCACTAAATGTAGAATGTAAATGTCTTAACACAATAACTAAGAAAATGCCACAAAGGCTATGTTAACCAGTTTGATGGAAATATTTCAAATTGTATATAAAACCCACACATTGTACCCCATGACTGCATTAATGTACACAGCTATGATTTAATAATAATAAAAAAAAAACCCCAAGGCAGGCTGGCCTAAATGCAGTGGCATTTACAACTAATTGATCACGACCTGTTACAGTCTTTGTTTTCTCCCCACTCTCACTGTTTCCCTTGGTGAGGCTTAACAAAGAAAATAGAAGGCTGGGCTCCATGGTTCAGGCCTGTAATCCTAGTAAGCTGGGGGGCTGAGGCAAGTGGATTGCTTGAAGACAGGAGTTCAAGACCAACCTGAAGTAGACCCTGTCTCACCAGAAATAGAAAAATTACCAGGGTGTGGTGGCATGTACATATAGTCCCAGCTATTTGGGAGGCTGAGGCAGGAGGACTGCTTGAGCCCAGGAGTTTGAGGTTGCTGTGAGCTAGGATGATGCCACTGTACTCTAGGCTGAGGCAACAGAGTGAGACTCTGTTTCAAAAAAACAAAACAAAACAAAAACCAAGGTGCAAAATGGTATGTATTGTATGCAATCATGTGACAAGGGGAAAGAATGTTTAAAATATCTCTGAAAGGGCTCGGCGCCTGTGGCTCAAGTGGCTAAGGCGCAAGCCACATACACCTAAGGTGGTGGGTTTGAATCCAGCCTGGCCCCACCAAACAACAATGATGGCTACAACCAAAAATAGCCAGGCGTTGTGGCGGGCGCCCGTGGTCCCAGCTACTTGGGAGACTGAGGCAGGAAACTTGCTTGAGCCCAGGAGTTGGAGGTTGCTGTGAGCTGTGATGCCACAGCACTCTACCCAGGGGGACAGCTTAAGGCTTTGTCTCAAAAAAAAAAAAAAAAGAAATCTCTGAAAGTACACACAAAAAACACATCATATTTAGATGTCTGTGGGCGGGGATGCCTGTGAATTTTGCACTACGTGTTACCTAGTCAAAAATTTAATAATGACAGCAACAGAGGCAAGGTGACAAGAACAGAAGGAGAATGCGAGCCTTTTAATAATCACTTAATGAAATAACAATCACAGAACTATCAGTGAAACTTCATTTGTAATAATCTCCTAATATAATCATCTTTCCAGTACCTCACCTCACACCGCCACTCTTATTTTTCCGATAGCTAAAATGACTTCATAGGTGTGTTCTGTCACAGAAGAGGACAGAAGTTTCAGTGTCAAGAAGAGGCTTGGTGTGGTATACAACATGCAGAGAAATCCCTCTCCAATCAAGGATGAAGGATCCCTCAGACACACAAAGGGAATTTACAAATAAGTGGCCGTTAAGCCTTTGTATTTATCTGCTCATTTTAAAGTTTTATATAAAAATGTTTCATCCTACACTTAAGTTTACTGTTTGCTGTCAGATGAAATGAACATTGACAGTTATTGAAGATTTCATGACATGATCTGAAAACACAATGTTTTAACTACCTTGTTGTATAGACTCCTGAACATTAAAGGCATTTAACAGTTTATGTATGAGTTTTATCTAGTGTATCTCGACAGATTTGGTTTTTGTTAAATTATGTTTAAACCCGCATAAATAACTTACATTGGTTTGGTTGCTCTAAACTCAGAACACCGCTGCAAAGGCTAATTGGATCCTTTAGGAAAGTTAAGTACAGTATAAAAGGATTTAAATGGCTAAAATGCATGCAACAGATTGTAAAAGCAGGTTTCTCTGAACGGAGATTTTGATTTGCCTCTTTTGGGGGGCACCTAGGAGTGTTTTTACTCTGGGGCAATGCACAAGTACAAGATGTGGGATGAGTTTGCGGTCCTTTCCACCCTCCAAGTAGGATGAGTGGTTTTCTCTGCTAGTTTTAGGAAAGAATACCTGTGGAAATGAAGATTCCCTGGCTTAGAGTTACCCACCTGCGCAGCATAACCCCTGCAGTGACTCTGGGTCCTATTGCTTATTCCATTTTGGAAAACACTATGCTAAATTATAGGCATCACTCTGTAGTTTTACTTTGTTTTTGATGGGAAAAGAGGGTGGTGCCCATTGAGAGGGAAGGTCTTGAAAGTGTAAGAATTCTGTAACATGGGCCAGTCAGTCTCACGATCGATCTTCCACTCACTCTCTTTGGTGTCCTTGACGATGCTGTTCCAAAGCTTTATTCTACCGTCACACACTGAATACTCTGAGGATTCTCCTACTAGAAGAGAAGCTAGAATAAAGAAACAAAAGGATGACAGAGGATTGCCCATCATGGTTGTGTATGTGTGACCATTCAGGATAGGCTGTTGTGAAATTGTAGGAAGGGGAGCTAATTGAGTGCTATGTACTTCTTGGCAACATTTGTTCTAAACTTGAACCAGGGGGGGAAGGAGATACTCTCCCTAAGAGTCTACTTAGGGAGGTTCCAGAGTATTAATTACCTCCATACTGATGAAGATAGCTAAGTACTGAATACATATTATGGGCTATACGTTGCAGTAAACATTTCACAGGGATTATGACAATTCTTACAGCTCTTCTAAGAAGGTGGGAATTCCGTTCATTTACAGATTCAAAGACCATAGTTGGGTAGGTTAAATAACTCGCTCAAGGTCACATAGCTAGGGTCCTAGAGTTCTGAATCCAAAAGTCTCCTGGTGAGCTAAATGAATTGCTGTTAGGCGAATATTTATTGTTTCTACCCATTGCTCTCCAATTTTAATAGAGGTACAAATTTCACTGGCCCAGTTTGTTACAGAGTAAGTGCCTCTAGGTTGGGAAACATGCTTTCTACTCTGGCTTTTGTTTTCTCCATAGTAAATAACTGGGTAATTACTTCTTGGCCTTTTGGCTAAGATCAAGTATAAATAACTTGGTAAGGAATGAAGGGGTAGAGCCACAAAATTTAAAGCTATTTATATTTTACTATCTTTTAAAGTAAGATTTAAAAATAGCCCTTGCTCATCCTTTTGGGTGGGGATTTACTTCCTGCTTGTTCCTTTAGAATTTTCTTCACTAATTTCCGATAATTGAGGATTAGTGAAAATGAAGTATGTTTCTCTGTAGTTTCACATTAGTGTAGTTAACCTGTGATTGGTCACCTTCCACACGATGAGGTCTCTATTGAGAGAGAAACAATTTTGAAGCAGTCAAGCCACTGACATCGAGCCAGTGCTGGCTAACGCCTTGAATAAGTCCTGGAAACTACGTACAACTGGGAATAAACTTACCTGCACTGAGGCCTTGTTACACTTTTCTCAAGCAAAACCTCATTTGTCTCAACCATTTTGTAAATGCCTCATAAAAATTACAACTGGCCAGATGCAGCAGCTGTGCCTGTAATGCCAACACTCTGGGAGGCTGAGGCAGGAGGATCACTTGAGACCAGCCTGGGCAACCTAGTGAAATCTTGTCTCACACACACAAAAATGAAATGAGAAACAGTGGGTACTGTTTTGAATCCCTAAAAAATACTGCAGTTGATACTTTCGGGGTTCTAAAATATCTTCAGCTACATTTCCTTGAAAACTTGCTTGGCTTTTTGTAACCTTTGAGTGTATTACATCATCCCATTAAATTTTTTTTTTTATATTTTTATTTTACTGTGTACTTTTGTTCTTAGAGAAATTTCTGGAACTTCAATGGTTCATTAGTATATATGGGGAATTGGGCTCAGGGCCTCTGCATAATACCAAAATCTGTGTATACGCAAGTCCCATACTTGGCCTGTGGAACCCACAGATTAAAAAAAAAAATTGGCCTCTCTGTGCACGCAGGTTTCACACCCTTCAAAACTTGGATTTTCCACCACAGTGTTTAGCTGAAACATCTGCATGTAAGTTGAACTGGTACAGTTCAAACTTGTGTTGCTTGAGTCAACTGTAGTCTAAATGTACTTTTTCTTTCTTTCTTTTTTAGAGACAGAGTCTCGCTCTGTCACCCTTGGCAACCTCCAGCTCTTGGGCTTAGGCGATTCTCCTACCTCAGCCTCCTGAGTACCTGGGACTACAGGTGCCTGCCACAACACCTGGCTATTTTTTGTTGCCGTTTGGCCAGGGCTGGGTTCGAAACCACCACCCTGGATATATGGGGCCCATGCCCTACTCACTGAGCCACAGGCACCGCCCTAAATATACTTTTTCTTATCTCATTCTTTCCTTAAATTCCAGAAAACTGGCCTCATTCTTTATTCTGAAACTGCCCTTGAAAAGTCTATTAAGATATAATCGCTGTTTTCAGCTTCAGTTCCTTCAGTTTCTCTGTGGCATCTCGAATTGCTAATTACTGAGCTCTGGAGCCAGATGGTCCTAGGTTTGAATCCAGCTCCCCCACTTATTAGCTATATGTGTGTGGGCAAGTACAATCAATTATCCTGGCTTCATTCTCTTTATTATATGTAAGTTGCCCTTAATTTAATAACTGTTACTCTCACTACTAACCCGACTCCCATGCCATCCTTCTCCTGGTTTATCCTACTCTCTGACCCTGCTCCATCTATCCCTTAAATGCCTATTCCTGAAGATTCCTTCCTTGGTCCACTGCTCTTTCCTTCCCATAAGAGATTTGATGGAATCATTGTTTTGATAGAATGTTCTAATGCAAAACTCACTGGATGCTCAGTTTCTGACTCCGATTCTTCTCCCCAGCACACTTCTCTCCCTTCTTATAATTTTGATTTCAATTAACAGTGCATCATTTACTTAATCACAAAACAAGAAAGCCAGGAGTAATACTCAATTTCTTACCTCCAAACTCCTGAAATTTTATCTCCTAAATAGTTCCCAAATCTGCCCCTTCTCTGTCCCTGTTATTATGCTACATTAGTATAAGCTCTGTGCTTCTGATTCCAAGCTTTCCCCCTCCTTAAGTCTATACTCTTTAGCCAGCTATTTATATAGAATCCAAATATGAACATGCCCTTGTCTTAGTTGGTGTGTGTATTCTACCGTACCCAAACAGGTTCAAGTTTACCTAGGATGGCAAGTAGAGCCCGTTATTACCTGACCCTTGCAATCTTTCCAATGCCTCCCTATTTTTGTCCCATACAAACAATACTGAAACACTATGCTGGATAAATTTCATTATTTATGCTACAGTGATCTATTTTTCGGGCTTTGTCACTAGACATTTCCTGAGGGAGGGACTTTATAACTTATTTTTATACCTGAGCCCAACACACTGCTAGCATATAGCAGACACTCAAGTTTGTATTGAACTAAACTGTAAGCCTTTTTTTATTAAAATAATTATAATTCAATTTAACAAATACCAATCATTTTAGGAGGTTTTTCCCCCTAAGATTTTTCTCTAAACTCCTAGGGAACATGGTAAAACTTTTTTTTTTTCTATTTCTGTCCCACACTATTTATATTTAGCAGGCAGCAACTGATTACTGTGGAAATTCTCAAGCCAACAGTTAGGTTTTCAATTTTTACTTTTTGAGACAGTCTTGCTCCGTTGCCCTGGTTAGAGTGCAGTGGCATCATGATAGCTCAATGCAACCTCAAACTCCTAGGTTCAAGCGATCCCGTCTCGTGAGTAGCTGGGACTACAGACGCCGTCACAATGCCTGGCTAATTTTTCTATTTTTAGTAGAGCTGGGTCTTGCTCTTGCTCAGGCTGGTCTCGAACTCCTGAGCTCAAGAGGTCCTCCCGACTCGGCCTCTCACAACGCTAGGATTACAGCTCTGAACCACTGTGGGTGGCCCCAACAGTTAGGCTCAATGCAACTTCTTCATTCACAAATTTGCAGGTGACTTTTAAGTATGCAAGGAGACCTGCTGCAATCAGTGACTTGACAGAAATCCATCAATGTACAGAAATATGAAAATGCATCACTGAATAATAATTCTAGTTATTATTACCATGCTAATGAGGAATGAGAGAAACAAGCAGGAGAAAAAACTCTTACATAATGCTGGATACCCTGTGACCAATGTCTTTTTTTACTTAGGTGAGCCCAGTGGCCCTGTTAAAAAAATGAATGAATCAGGCTGGCATGGTGACTGTCACCTGCAATCCCAACACTCTGAGGCTGAGGCTGATCCCTTGAGCTCAGTTCAAGACCCTCCTGAGCAAGAGTGAGACCCCCATCTCTACTAAAAGGGCACTGTGGCAAGTGCCCATGGTCTCAGCTACTCAGGAAGCCAAGACAGGAGGATCATTGAGCCCAGGAGTTTGAGGCTGCTTTGAGCCAGGCTGAGGCCATGGTACTTTAGCCTGGGAAAACAGAGTGAGACTCCCTCTTAAAAACAAAACCAAAAAAATGAATCAAATAACGTCCAAATAATACGTAAGAGAGGAGGATGATTAAATAATATACACACATTTAAAATCCATTTTCAAAAAGATGTACCACACGTGGACAAAGTATCTAGAAAGATGGAATGGGCCCAACCTAAAAGAACAGGGTGGATTTGGGGACCGGGGAAACAGTTAAGTATATGTAGAAATGACTTTAAACACTTTCTCCCAGAAAGAATTTATTTAACTATATTCTTTGCCTGGTACGGGTGGACACTAGCTTCGTTTGGATATAGAGCCAGAGGTGAAATTGACGGTGGCACACCTCGAACAATTTCCTAGAGAATACTGACACCTTGTTCAGCTCTCGGTCGTGGGAGGAAACAAAACATTCACAAAAAATTCCATCTGTCTCAAGTCTGTTTTAAGAGATCTTAAGTTAAGATTTCCTATCAAAATTCCCTCCTAACATTTTTCTCTGATTTCTCAAAGAAATTCCCATATGTCCTACTCCAATAAATCATTTTTTACTACAAGTACGGTTAAAGATGTGTATAGTGTCAAAAGACTCTCGAAACAAAATCTAAGAACTTGTAGTTAGAAACATATTATTTCTAGAAAACTTAATTTATGTCCAAGAGAAGAAATTCAATTCTTTTATGGTTTCATAATGTGAGGCGGGGCATCTAATCTGAAGCAGAAAATAAAGATGCAAATTTCAGAGCCATCATATTAGGAAAATAATCTATTAACCACAAAAATGAACTAAATTATATTTGTCAAAAGAAATGAAAGCTGTATTCAATGGAGTCTGATGAGAGCAAACGCTAACCTAAATGTGAATACACTCTATCATTTTAAGATATGAAACTGTGACAACTTTATTTCTAATAAGAAACTTCTATATATACTAAACATACATATTTAATAGCATAAAGAAACCAACACAACATTCAAAACAACTTAAAACCTTAATTAACTTTAATGATAAAAAATGAAATTGTCTTCAAATCTGAACTTTTTAAAATGGTAAATGCTAGCTGAAAAATAAAACAGACAAAATTAAAAGAACCAAGGTGAGCTTTCAAAGATGGTTTTAGTTCTCAGAAGAATGTGCTTATCTCAACAGCAAGCAGATTATTTTTAATGGCAAGACATAACTTGATTCTTTACTCTGTAACAGCCCAATTTAATAGGAAAATACAATTTCTCTTTTAACAAACATATATTTATATTTTCAATTCACTTCATTTAAAAAAGAAAGTCCCCCATTCTCAGGAGGAAAGGAGAAACCAAATCAAACAGAAAACCCTAGGATTAGGGACATTAATTTATCTTTGCATAATATGTGTAGCGACAGCTACACCCAGTGGCCAGTACTGAAGTTTTCTAGCTATACTGCTTCAGTAAAAAAGTAAATTTGGAAATAGCAATTTTACAATTTATTTAAGGTTTTGGGATAAAGGTTGTCTTTCACTACATATTATTGTTTAAGGGAATACTCAAGAAGTGTTGGGAACAAAGATTAGTTCAGTTAAAAAAGTAGCTAAAATAAAACTCAAACCAAAGCGAGAACGTACAGATACTTTATTGCTCACCCTTCACACAAAGCACACCTCCAGCCATTTTCTTTCACAGCTTGACAATGTTTATGTATACAAAAACCCAGCAAGAAGCATCATGTCATGTAGTTTTTTCAGTAAAGGAGAATGTAAAA
>CAUYTI010010370.1:0-17367 GCA_963575145.1 Galago senegalensis | reverse complement strand
GCCCAAGAGTTTGAGGTTGCTGTGAGCTGTGATGTCACAGCACTCTACCAAGGGCAACGTTGTGAGACTCTCTCAAAAAAAAGAAAAAGAGAGAGAGGTAGCAGCTGCCCATGGAGAGATTGAAGAGGCTGTTTTATGGGATCCAGAATTCTTTTTTTTTTTTTTTTTGTGAGACAGAGCCTCAAACTGTCCCCCTTGGTAGCGTGCTGTGGCATCAATGGCTCATAGCAACCTCCAACTTCTGGGCTCAAGCAAGTCTTCTGTCTCTGCCTCCCAAGTAGGTGGGACTACAGGCATCGCCACAATGCCTGGCTATTTTTTTTTGGTTGCAGCCATTATTGTAGTTTGGCGGGCCTGGGCTGGATTCGAACCCGCCACCTTAGGAGTATGTGGCTGGTGCCTTAGCCACTTGAACCACAGGTGCTGAGCCAGAATTCATTTTTAAGAGAATTCTCCAGTTGTTTGCTAGCTGCTCCTTACGTGTCTGTGTGAGGCCCAGTGCCCCACTCACTTGCCCATGTGGGATTCAGTCAATGGCAGAAACTTCACATATCCTCAGCCCTGGAGGAGTGCTGAATATCAATTAATCAACCAATGCTGACTATCAATCCCTATTAATGAATAAGACACCCAAGACCTGAATAAACCGTGGGATAAATGAAAAGGGCAGGCTCTTCCTAGTGGAATTGGACATCCTGAAAACCACCGAAGAGTAATACAAAGAGAAATGGACTTTATGTTTTCCGTTATTAATCTGGCCCTGGAATTTTCTCCTAAGCCCTTGAGGGAAACTTACATAGATAAGCTTGGCTGAGGCTTTTGCCTTATGAGGTAGGGAGATACATGCTAAGGGAAAACTGGGCAGCTGTCAGTGATTACTCACGGGGTAGTGACGCCATGGATAGCACTGTTAGGGGGCTGTGGAAGCCTCTGGCTGGATGTGGGGAAAAGAGGAATTCTGTTGAGATTACGAGAGTGCTAAAGGGTTAGACAGGCTGGTGTGTAGAGGTGCTAGACTGGGAGTTGGGGCGTTCTGATTTCATTTATACCAGTGAACTTTGTAGCTTTGGACTTGCACCTTTCTGGACCCAATGCTGTGGTCCCCAGACTCTGGGCTGTGGATCAGTACAGGTCTGTGGCCTGTTAGGAACAGGGCCCTCCAGCAGGAAGAGAGCGGCGGCCACCGAGGGAGTGAAGTGTCATCTGTATTTACAGCCGTTCCCCATTGCTCTCAGCACTGCCTGAGCTGCCCCTTCTGTCACATCTGGTGCAGCGTTAGATTCCCAGAGGAGACAAACCCTCCTGAGCATGGCGGGTGAGGTTCATTTCATGAGAGGCATCCGGGTTGCACACTTGTTATAAGAATCTAATCCCCCCACCCCCACCTCGACCGTGGAAAAACTGGTTCTTGGAGCCATTAAGGTTGATGACTGCTGTCCAAATCTGTAAAATGAACAGCTGGATTAAATGCTCTCTAGAATCTCTTTTAATGAAAAAATTGTATCATTTAGAAATACACTATTGGGAAAATACTAGCAGCGCAGTCCACCTCTCTAGCACGGGAAGTATTTTCAGGTTGGGTATCACTGAGTGGGAATCATTAGTGCATCTTGTCATGCACATGTTAAGCTATTTGCATTTTATTAATGGAAGAGAACTTTAAGTGCCATTAACATTTACCAAGGGGTATAGTTGAGAGTTAATAGTTTATAGATGCTAACTAGTTTAATAGCTGCTGTTTACCTCTGGCCTTAAAAGTAGGTGCTGTTTACACTCTGAGTTGTGATTTTGGTAGCCTCAAATCTAATCAAGAATAGATGATTCACGTAAAATTATCTTTAGAACCGCATTGTATTAGCGATCATTGCTGATCGAGGTAAAGATTTTGGTTGCTCTACGTAGGTTTCATTTAATTCCTTTGCTTTCTTGAAAGTTTCTACCATCCTGAGAGAGCCTAGGACACCTGGCTGCTTTCTGTCTCCGAGTATTTAAGGCAAGGTGCATTTTCTCAAAGTGGAATTTTCCCTGGGTCACACCAGGCAATTAGGTCTGTGAGTCATAAACTGTCGGGATTTGGTTCCCTTTGAGAGAAAGGACAAGGAGATCACTTAGCCCTTGCTAGAAAGTGAAGCTTATCGCCTTGTACCTGTTTTCGTTTTAGACACAGGAATAGTTCATTGATACAGAAGTTATTGCATGCTTTCCTTGGCTACCATAAAGTACTCACTTAGGCTGCTCTTCTAAGCCCAGGGGAGGCTCTTGGTGTCAGGCTTGGACTGGTCGGGATGTAAACTGTGAAGGTATAAATGGTGCAACTGGGTAAATATCTTCCTAACCCCACGTTGTTCGTCCCTGTGTAGAGTACACATACGTGTGCACACACACAGACACACCTGTGGGGCTGGTGAAGGAAGAAGACTCAGTGAACTGTTAACCTTCAGAGTTAATTGTCGCAGAGCCTGGTTCCTTTGTGTGTACCTTTGCCCAGAGGTTGGAGGAAAGTGGCAAATTCAATTGTTTAGCAATTTCAGAGGAAAGTGAGTATCGTGGTAGCTTAAATTCTGAAGTAAATCCCTCTCCTACCTTCAGAAAAACAGTGGTAATTTGATTTAACCACTTTCTCCCCCCTCCAGACCAATTTTGAGTATGGAAGTCAACCTTGCACTGTTGGATGAATCTGGTCCTACAGACATTTCATTCATTGGTGTTAGGGAGCCTGTAGTGGTTGGCTTGCTATCACAGTGTAGGTTTTTTTTTTTTTAATTTACTTGATTAAACAAATGTTTTAATGTCAGGACCAAAAGCTTTGTCTGTTCTCTGTTGAATATTTCATTTATTGTTTAAAAATAACTACCCAGCTCTGTTTTTAGCCAGAGGGCTTGTCTTCATTATGTGAAATGTTTTAGTATTTCAGTTCCAGTTACATGATGAGGGTTTTTTTTTTTTTAGTTCCCTGGGAACTTCATTTGCTCAGTACTTATGTCCTATTATATTAATGGCTTTCTCTTTTATTCCTTGGCTTGCAATGGAGAGGGAAATGAAATTAGATGGCTTTTTATTTTTCGTTTTTAAGCTTGACTGGTTCTTTATCAAATGGAGAGTAGAGTCCCTCCTCCCGATGGCTAACATGGCTTCAGCAGTGTGTAAATTGGGGTCACAATCCTTTCATTGAAGACTAGGAGGTGTGCTGTGATGATAAATGTTGTAGAAATGATTAAAGAGCGGAGTACAGCAGGACACTGGTGGCAGCTGCAAACCCTGTGGTGTCAGGTGGGACACCCTCTGAGCCCAGAGATGTGAAGGATTAGCTGGTGCAGCCCTGCGTGGACAGTGCAGATCACAGCAGCCCCAAGTGACTTTGTCAGTAGTCTAATTACATCCTGATGTCTGGGTTGGGTTTGTCTGTTCTCACCTTTTATCAGAGGTTGGGGAAAAAATATTCCAACATAAGGATGGGTGTTTGTATCTTCCTTTCTCTAGGACCTGTTTGTGTCATAGCTAAGGTGACCAGATTTTAACATTGGTAAAGCGGGACACCATTGATGGGGTGGGGGGAGGTTCTTAATTAAGAATTTGATCTATATGGAGCAACAAAAATTTTCGTAGAACGCAAAAATAGTATTGTAATATATATATATTTTAATTTCAACATAAGTACAATTTATAAATATAATACATTAAAAAATTATGTATAGTATTATTTTATTCTTTGGCATATTTCTTGTTGAATTCTAACGGCTGATCAACAATGCGAACTTTGATAAGCAGTTCTCGATAATCAGTTCTCAACAATTATTTGTTATTTTTAAAGTTTAACATTATAAAATTAACAAAAATAATACAAAACTCACATCCTAGCGAAATATCCACATGGCAGCCGAAAACCGTATATTCCCTTCCCGTTCTCCTGCCGTTCCCTAGCTTGTCGTGCATTCTTTCCAAAAATCAGGACTTTTAAAAAACACTGTGGGATGCAGGACAAATTGTTAAAAATCGGGACTGTCTTGCCAAAAGCAGGACGTCTGGTCACCTTAGTCATAGCAGATATATTCCCTCTTCCAAAACCTGCAGATCTTTTAAAAGCATAAGTGTAGTGGGATACTGATGTTATGCAGCTATATGGGCTATCCCAGGTATTGGTTTAACTAAGCAGAGGATGCCAGCCATGAGCAATTTGAATTTAGACACCGCTGTGTGAATTACTTAGGAGTAGAGATCTGCCCCTTAGGAGTGGACAAGAGATTCACACTTATGTAAGGTGGGATTTCACTCCATGTATGTTGTTTGAAGGTCTAGAATGTACAGGGAATTTGGTGCAAAATCCGTTTATGTATATATAATGAAGTGATCTTCATTTCTTATATAAACACTAGCTGTCTTATCAATAATGAATTCCTGTTCTCATTCAGATTTTCTTTCCACAATTTAAGTAAATTCTGCCTACTTCTGAAAAGTCTGTGTTTCCCCGAAACATTTCTAACTAGTCTCTTGGAAACAAAAGCTGAAAACCTGTGGCTGTCCCCCCCAGAGACTCCCGGTCTTTTGTGGTCCTGTTTCCCCAGCGCTGTGTGTCAATGTGGCAGTGAGTAGGGCAGCGAGCCGCCTGTGAGCTCATGTGCTTGTCTCGGTTCTGGTACCGCGAGCTTCTGTTTAAGGGACAGAGAGAACCCTCCTGTTTAAAATAGCATTTGTTATTTTAAGATTCACTAAAGAAAGTTTATTGTCAATGCATAAAAGTAGAAAAAAAGAAGAGAAAATCACTTGTAATCTCACCATCCAGAGATAACCACAATTACTATATTGCAGTATTCTCTTCCTTTTGTAGTTTTTTTTTTTTTGCAGGTTTTTTCCTCTTATTTTTAGTTGACACATAATGTGAGCTACAGAGCAATATTTGATACATGTTTATAGTGCTTAATGATCGAATCAGGATAGTTAGCATAGCCACTGTGTTGAATATTTATCATTGCTTTGTGTCATGAACATTCAGAATTCTCTCTTCTGGCTTTTTGGAAATATACACTGTAATTGTCATTAACCACATTTACTGTATAGCACTACAGAACACTGAGACTTACTCCTCCCATCTAGTTATAACTTTGTATTTGTTAACCAGCCTCACCCCATCCTCCCCTCGTCCCCTCTTTCCCAGCCTCTGATAACCTCTATTCCATGCTGTATTTGTATGAGCTCATATTTTTTAAGCTCCCAAATACATAGGAGGGAGAAAATAGTATTTGTCTTTCTGTTCTTGACTATTTCTCTTAAAATAATGTTCTTCAGCCATATCCATGTTGCTACAAATGACAGAATTTCATTCTTTTTGATGGCTGAAGAGTATTTCATTGTGTTTGTGTGTGTGTGTGTGTGTGTATGTATGGTACCCTGTTGTTAATTATTTTTGATAAATGCATACATATATGAAAACAAGATCAGGATCTTACTGTATATTTTGCTTTATTTTTGACTCTTTTATACTACATATCAGGAAAAGGTTTTTTTTTTTTTTTTTTGGAGACAGTCTTATTACTATGTCACCCTTGATAGAGTGCTGTGGTGTCACAGCTCATGGCAACCTTAAGCTCTTGGGCTTAAGCAATTCTCTTGCCGCAGACTCCCAAGTAGCTGGGACTACAGGCACTGCCACAGTGCCTGGCTATTTTTTGGTTGGAGTTGTCATTGTTGTTTGGCAGGTCCTGGCTGGGTTTGAACCCGCCAGCTCTGGTGTATATGGCTGGGGCCCTAGCCGCTGAGCTACAGGCGCCAAGCCATACTGTATTAGGAAAAGTTTTAACCATCATCATTATTCTTTTGAAATATTACTTGTAAACACAACCTCATTCTATTTTAGTGCTGTGCCTTAATTTAACTAGTCCTACATTGTTGACTATTTATGTTCTTTTATATCTAAATTTGTCGTTATAATTTCATTGAAAATCATTGTATTTAGATCTTTGTGTACACCCAGTACTATTTTCTTAGGACAAATTAGTAGAATGGGGATTGCAAGATCTGTTCTGACGCTACTTGAAGTGGTCGGGAATGGGAAATACTTCTTCCCTACTTATGATAAGGCTGAATTTTGGTACCTTTTTTGAATGTCTGGAATGTGCAAAAAAGTCACTGTAAATTGGTTTATACATGTGTGATGAGGCATCTTTATTCAGATAGCTGATTTGTGGGTAATATATGTCAAGAGCTGTGACGTGTGAGGTTTTACCTTACTTGCAAGCTAATAATTTAGCCAGTCACAGCTTCATGAGTGCTGGCAGGAGACATGAGATTCCCAGGTCAAAGACAAAGAACTTGATTACTCATGGCACAGAAAGCACTATGAACTTGGAGTTTTCACTGGTTCCCTTTGCCTGCTGTACCACAGGGGCGATGTGGAATGGCCCAAGTGGATGCTGTGCCTACAGTGGGTTTGTTTTATGGTTGAGGAACCGTGAGGTTAGGAAACCTAAATCCTTTATAAGGGGCAGTAAACCTGTTTGACCATTGCTTGTTGCAAGACATTGTCTTTGCTACACTGAACATAAAACAAACCTGCCCTCTGCTGCAAAGGGAGACGCTATCTCTTATCTTCCAAGTTGTTCACTTACACGAAGGTTCCTGAAAAGATTATTTAAAATAAAAGCTCTTCACTTGCAAGATGTGCAGAAATGCAAGCAACCCATGGAGATTATCTCCTAATCATGTTTGTAAGGTTCTTAACTACTATTGTCCATTTGCCTTTTAAAGACTGTGTTATTAGCTCGGCGCCTATAGCTCAACCAGCTAAGGCGCCAGCCACGTACACCTAAGGTGGCGGGTTCGAATCCCCAGCCCGGACCTGCCAAACAACAATGACGGCTGCAACCAAAAAATAGCCGGGCGTTGTGGCAGCTGTGGTCCCAGCTACTTGGGAGGTGGAGGCAAGAGACTTGCTTGAGCCCAGGAGTTGGAGGTTGCTGTGAGCTGTAATGCCACGGCACTCTACCCAGGGGGACAGCTTGAGGCTCTGTCTCAAAAAAAAAAATAAATAAATAAATAAAGACTGTGTTATTTTATATTCCTATTAACAGTGTAGGCAGGTACCTGTCCCTCTGTTCTTTCTGCCACTTTTGTTTTAAATTGTTGGAGTTAGATTTCTCAGGGCAATCACTTACCAAAAGTGAGGCTGTGAGACAGATTTTCTTTTGCTGAGTCTGGTTGGAGGAGGGATGTCAGAATTTTCTTCTTTCTTTGTTTATCCATTCAGTGAGTATTCTGTCTAAGACATAGTAGAAGTCTAATTAATTTAGTCATCCATCCAGCAAACATTTGACTGCCTGCAGTGTATCAGAAGTTATTGTAGACACCACACAAATTCATTGCTTTTGTGGGTGTTTCATACTGGTAGTAAGAGACAGTGATTGTGGGAGGGGAGTGCTGTTTTTAAAAAAAGCCAGCAAGGTAAATCTCTCTGGCCAGAACAGTGGAGTTGCCCTTTACTGAGCTGGAACAATGGGGAAGCAGAGCCGATTTGGGGGAGAAGCTCAAAAGTAGGCACCTGATTAGAGTGTTATCATGGTAGTTGTGAAAATCTGTTGTCTCATTTAATCTTCTCAACACCTCTCTGCAGGGCTGAGTGTGCTTTTGTTTATAAATCTCAGGGCAGCACTAAGCCTAAGATAGAGGACCATTAAGTCAAGGAAAGAGAGATTGGGGATAAAGGCCAGAAGAAGCCAGTTAAGAGAAGGCACCCCCAGGAGCGTGGTGTGGGGCCCCAGCAGGAAGGGTGTGTAAGAGGCAATTTAATTAGACTGCAGGTGTCTAATTGAGAATCTGTTTGCAGATGCCATTTCTGATCTTTTGTTCCTGGGTCTGGCAATAACCAAGCGTGTATTCAGGCTTGGACTTTGCTGTTTAATGTGTCGTGTGATGGCTCTGAGGTTATTAAAAAGGCATATGATTTTCTGCTGCTTCAGAGATAGATCAGTTATAATCTGGCCAGTATCACCATTCACTATGAAAGTAGCTTTTGAAGAAAGTTTTCTTTTATTGGGACTTTCATACAAACTAACCTCGAAAACTCCATTTTTGTTTCGGCTGATTAAATATGAGAAAGAATGGCCATAAAGGCAGAATATTAAAAAAGAATCCACTTGATTTTATTGTCTTGCATATGAAAGGACAGGCTGTTTGAATCTCCACTCCTAACTTTTAAGGGGGAAAATGTGTGGATTCAAAATGCTGAAGGAAGCTGTAGCTTAAGCCATATTATAGGTCCCTGTGGTTTTTCTCCCATTCCAACTAAAATGAGTTCCTTTTCTCTTCCTTTCTTCTTTTATTGCTGTTGTTCATAGCTTCATCCCAGAGTTGCTTTATTATGCTGATAGTATTTGGGCCACTATTAGAGCTTAAAATTTGCTCATTTGGCCAGTGGCCACAGAGCAGCCCTCTGTACCAGGCACTGTGCCAATGGCCCTGCTCGCTCTCCAGGAGTTGAAAATCAAGTTGGGGAAGAAAAATGGTCAGTAATCCAATATGCAAATACCAGAGAAGGTGACCAGAAGGCAACCCAGTTCTAATGACAGTTGTGTGGTTTGTGCATCTTTGCAGATAAAAAGCTGGTATAAGAGCTTGTTTTCAACAACAACGGGTCTGATGTATGTGCCTCGGTATATTTTTATTTTTATAAAGAAGACTAGTTAAGTGTGAATAGAATCATAGTTTGAAGGAGGCTGTACTGTTCCCTAAAATAAGCAAATGGTACATTTGAAGTCTACCTCTGCTGAGAACATCTGTGGGTCATCCCTCCCAGTTTTAAGAGAAACTGTGACATTGTGACAATGATTATTTGACTTAGAATCATAGAATCATGTCGTTTGGGGGGTTTATAGGGAAGGATCTTTGGAGACTACCCAGGCTGGTTTCTCCCATTTCTCTGAATGACGAAACTGAGCCTAAGAAACTGCCTGTGGTTTTTTCTCTTAGTAGAAGGCTGCCGCAGCTGCCCAGGCCTGCTGACCGCAGAGTCCTTCCCTCTCCGTCACACTCCTCCAAATGATCAGCATCTGTGTCTCCGTGTGGCCTCCATGTGAGGAGAGTCCCACAGAGGAGCAGATGCTTCAATATATTCACTGGATCCCACAAACACTTTTATATTTTGTGTTTAGCCAGGCAATTCTGCTTTGGATAATAGTAAAGCAGGGAATTTGTCCATTTTTACCTTTTTATATTTGGAACTTAGTGTAGAAGTTGAATTTAAAACCTTTCTTCTGTTTTCAGCCTACAAGATACGGATGAATTTGCTAGTGTTTCTGAGTAGCAGGGATGTGGTGAAGTTTAGGGGAGAAATGACCAGCTTGTGTCCGGTCCCTTCTGCCCTGAGCTGTCCACCTTTTACTTTTTTTCTTTCTTTCTTTCAACGTTTCTTTCTTTCTCTCTCATGAAAACCAGACACCTATTTTTTTTTCTATTGATTAAAACCAGGCTCATTTGTAAATCAAAATCGCCAAAGCACAGGTGAGATCGAAACAGATCACGTGGGAGGCCGTGAGCTTCCGTCTGGCCTGCAGTGTCAGCGGGAAGGGAATTTGAGAGAGCCCTAGGAGTTCTTTGAGATGATGCAAGTGGTTACGAGGATTAAGGCCACATTTCTCAAACTATAATGTGCTCCCCGGTCACCTGGGTGCCTCGTTCGTATAGATGATCCTGATTCTAGAAGCTGGGTTAGGGCTGAGGCTTTGCACTCCTACCTGGCTCCCAAGTGATGCTGGTGGTGAAGCCGGCGTGGCTTGTCCAGGCCACACTTTTTAGCAAGGCCGTAAGGAGGGGGTTCTAGTAGGACTTGCACATGTCTCCCAAGTCACATGGAAGTTGTGATTTACTGTGTACTGAGGAAGTGTTAGTAACAGTTAAAAAAGTAGGGATGTGTGGTTTGTGTGTCAGAGTTTCCCTTTAAAACTTACAACAGGCAGCCCGAATACTTAGATCAGGTTATTTAAAAGGCACAGCCTGTTGGCACTCAACCTCCCACATTGCTTGGTGCTCCATTTCCTTCTTTCTTGACAGAGAAGCAGGCCCTGATTATTTTTAACTGCATGACTCGCTGAGACTGAGAAGGGGTTTTATTTCTCAGATTGATCTGAACACATCCCTCTTTCTTTAAATGCAGAAAATCTCTCTACAGTTGCCAAAATTGACATAGTTCCTAAAATTACTAATCAATATAATGGGGAGGGGGCACGGTTTATTCTAGGATAAAAACAGGAAGATTAAGTCTTTTGTCCTGTTCACTGCAAAGAAATACAGGAGCCTGTGATATTAACAGGGTCAGGGAGGCTTCCTGGAAGCAGAGGGCTTATTGCTGCTCAGTCTGTCTATAGCCTTAGAATGAGCTGCTTAAGACCCTTTGGGCCCTGGCACTACTATTTCTAAAATAAGGGTCCTTGACAAGACTGTCTGACAGTGTCATTGCTAGTTCACAAGGCCACTTGCAATAGGTGTGCTGGCCAGGAGTTGGTGTTTTGTGTGTGCTGAGTTCTTCCCCCTCCAAGACTCTCCCACCACACATATATGAAAAAACCAAAAATATTGGGTGACACCTGTGGCTCAGTGGTTAGGGCGCTGGCCCCATATACCGAGGGTGGTGGGTTTAAACCTGGCCCCGGCCAAACTGCAACAACAACAAAAAAATAGCTGGGCTTATGTTACAAGGATATAATAATGGCATTCCATTGATAATATGTAATAAGTAGTGTATTAAATGGTTTGAGCCCAGTTAATAGGAGTAAATACTATTTCCTTTCACCGAGAGAGGCTTGGTGATTTTAGAAGTTCCTATGCAATTATCAGATCTGCAGAGATCGCTTGTGAGAGGATGAGTTGCATGGGTTGGGAGACATAAGAAATGGAACTTTAAGGCAAGTGGGCCAGAGTCCCTCGGTGCATAATGTAGGTTTGGGACCAGAACTAGGCTGTCTGATTTCTAGCCCAGTGTTCTTTCTGTGGTGTCATATTAAAGGGACAGTCTTGCTTTTGGATGTTGATAGTCTTCAAATACACTGAAGTGTATACATTTGATACACTTGATACATTGAAGTAATACATTTGATACACTTCAAATCCACTTTACACGGAACAGAGCATTTCCATAGCACATGTTCCACAAAAAGATGAATAATGTTGTCTTTTAGTTACTTACGTCGGGTGAGACTTGAGAATAAACAACTTTATCTTTCTCTGTCTCAGTTTTTGCATCAGGCCTTTTAAACTTAACAATCCTTCTTTCTTTTATTTTCTCTCTCTTTTCCCCAGGTTTAATTTTCTTGAAAGGAGGAATTGTAATACCAAGTGATATCCAGAGTAGATCCTGCAAGAAATGCGTTTATTGATCTCATAAATCTTAGTGCCCTCGTTTGTCAATATTATTCTCATTGCTTAATAGCATTTGGCTTTTTAAGCAGCCACTTGGAATTGAATGGAAGTCTGCCTTTCACAGGAGCTGAGATAAGCATCACACCCACCCGTGTGTGTCATAAAATGATGCACCCTTTTGTTTAGTTTGCATCGTGTTAGATCTGAGAAGATCCTCTGAAACGTGAAAATGACTGGTACTTAGGCAGGGAAACGAGAAAGTTGAAGGTTATTACGTGGAATTTTGTGAGGTTTATTAGGTGTCGGGAGGAGGAAGACAGGGTTCCTTCCTGCCGTGCCACATTTTATCTTTTGATTTGAAAGCCCAGCAGGCTAATTTAAAATTTTACATAAAATAAAATGTAAAATTTTAAACATACTATTGGACGAGTTGTGGCCAGTGTATACAACCACCCCCACAATGCTTTAAGTTCCTTTCTTCCTCTGCCCAGCCTGGCCTCCCTTGTTCTAGCCACAGGCAACCCTGATGTGCTTTTTGTCAACGCAGATTAACTTTTTCTAGAGTGTCATGTAAATCATGACTGCCTTTCGTCTGGCCTTTTCACTTAGGGTAATGTTTTTGAAATTCCCCCAGGAGCTGGTGCATGCGATAGCAGTTTATCCCTGTTATTACTGAATATCCCCAGTCGTCTGTATCCATTCACCTGCTGATCAACATGTAAGTTGTTCCTAGTTTGAGGTTATTCAAACTAAACGTGTTCGGGACATTCACATTTAAGTCTTTGTGGATTGGACAAATATTATTATTTCTCCTGGGTAAATATCTAGGGGTGGAACTGTTGGGTCACATGGTAATTCTATTTTTAATTTTTTGAGCAACCACTACACTTTTTTCTTTTTCTTTTTCTTCTTTTTTTGAGATAGAGCCTCAAGCTGTCACCCTGGGTAGAGTGCTGTGGCATCACAGCTCATAGCAACCTCCAACTCCTGGGCTCAAGTGAGTCTCCTGCCTCAGCCTCCCAAGTAGCTGGGACTATAGGTTCCTGCCACAGCACCCGGCTATGTTTTGGTTGCAGCCATCATTGTTGTTTGGCAGGCCTAGGCTAGATTCGAACCCATCAACTCAGGTGTATGTGGCTGGCGCCTTCGCCGCTTGAGCCACAGGCACTGAGCCCACCACACTTTTTTCCATGGCAGCCGTACCATCTAATATTTATCCCACCAGCAGTGCACAAGGGTTCCAGTTGCTCCCAGTCCTTGCCAATACTTAGTATTTTTTATTTTTGATAGGAGCCATGCTAATGAGTGCGAGGTAGTATCTCATGGTGGTTTTAATTTGCATTTCCCTAAGGATTACTGGGGTTGACCATATCTTTCTGTACTTCCTGGGTATTCTTTGGAGGACCGTCTACTAAAGTCATTGGCTGCCTTGCTTTATAAAATCTTTTTACTTAAAATCCAGGCAGGATAAGCTTTTGTTCTAAGATTTTATAAAAAGCTTGCCTAACTCAGTAGGACATTGTACCGTCCTTTAAGAACAGTGTTGCTGGATTGCAGACTTAATCACAGTTCATATTTCAGAATGCTAAATGAATGTGGACACTGGGCTTAATTATTTTGTTTTGCCAAAGTCACAGTTTCCCCCTTTGCTGTGTCCAGTTCAGCTTGTACAAAAATACTTCAAATATTTTTTGCATGAGACTGTTCTGGTCATGACATTGCACAGATAGAAGGAGACTCACACGCTTGTAACGAGTCCTTTTAAGTAAACACCGACATCCTTTTACTGTGGGGGGAAGAAAGGAAAGAAGAAATTCACTTAATGAAAAATGAAGAAGCTCAGATGGGAAAAGGAATGAGAATTTTCAGACCTGTATGAAGAGAAGTGAGGCAAAGGCAAGGTGGCCCCCCTTCACTTGTTCCCCCCAATGTTGCGTTCATGGTTCATGGATAGATGGTTTGAGGCACCGGAAAGTCTTTCAAAAGGGAAGCTGGGTACTTTTCTAAGAAGCTTAAAGCATTAATAATCACATCTCACAGAAGTAGATATTTTTGAGGAGGACGGGACCCGGAATCTGAGGCTAACCCAGCTTGTGGTGCCCAGCCCTCAGGCCTCCACCTGGTCCTGGTCTGTGGCTGCCCAAGAGGAGGTGAGGGGACAGATGACCCAAGTGAGGCTTCCTCTGTGTTCACAGCCGCTCTCCATGGCTCACATCACAGCCTGAGCTCCGCCTCCTCTCAGATCAGCCGCAGCAATAGATTCTTGTAGAAGCCCAAACCCTACCGTGAACTGCACAAGCGAGGAACCTAGGTTGTGGTCCTTCCAAGAATCTAATGCCTGGTGATCTGAGGTGGAGCTAAGGACACAGCAACGTACTTCAGCTGTCACCGTCTCCCATCACCCCCACGTGTCTCCTTGCAGGAAAACAAGCTCAGAGTTCTCATGGACTCCGCATTATGGTGAGTTCTATAAATTATTTCATTATACAGGGTGGACATAAAGTTCATGTGCAGTTTACAATGTAAAACTATTTTAAATTGCACACGAACTTTACGGATAACCTGTATATTGCAATGTAATAATAATAGAAATAAAATACTCAGTAAATGTAAGGCACTTGAAGTGTCCAGAAACCATTCTCACCCGCCCTACCCCAGGTCCATGGAAAAATTTGTCTTCAGTGAAATCAGTCCCTGGTGCCGAAAAGGTTGCAGACTACACTGGCAGCAACAGTGTTGCCAGAAATTTGCATTTGAAACAATAAACTTTCATCAGGCGTCCCGGGCTACATGCAATTGTTTAGTTGTGTTTAAATAGAAATGCTTCATGTTGAGGGATTCAGTTTTCTCCTGTTTTTTTCCTGTCTGTCTGACATAGTTCACTATGTTTTTTTTCTAGGTCAATACACTATTGATCAGAGTTCAAAAGAATTTTTCTATAAAGGACTAGACAGTAAATATTTTCATCTTTGCAGGCCCTACAGGCTCTGGCAGGACCCACCTATGCTGTTGTAGTAGAGTTGGCAGGTGAGCCGCACCTTCTTGGAAAGCAGCCTTAGATGCTTAGATATTATGTAAATAACTGGCCATGGCTACATTCCAATAAAACTTTATTTATAAGAGCAGGTGGCAGACTGTATTTTGCTGCCCTTTGTTCAAAATAATCACGGGAGTTATGAAAAGTTTAATTTCAATGCATGAGAATGAAATCTGAGTGCTGACTCTCTAGGCCCCAATATGCCCCCACCCCAACCCGGGTAGCCACTTATCTGTTTCTGTCACTGTGGGTTAGGACTGCCTATTGTAGGATTTCATATAAATCGAATCATATCATATGTACTCTTTTGTGTCTGGCTCAGGGGTTGCCACACTTCTTTGATTTGGAATGCCCTTAGAGAATTGATCTTCTTTCCATGGTGCTGTAAGTTAAAAGGAATATGTCACAGCTGCATTAGAACTAGATAACTCAGCAAAAGTCATTTGCATGATGTCCCACTGTATGTGCTGTGTTCCCTCAAAAAATTTCAAATGCCCAGGGGTATCCCCGTGAGGTGACTGTGGTGCCCTGGGGTGATTTAGTGTATAGTTTGTGAGCCATACGGCTGTCTTCTTTTACTCAGCATAATGTTTTTGAGACTTATTTACGTTGTTACATAGATTAATATAGTTATGTGTTGTTTAACCACAGGGCTGAATTATAAGAAACGTGTCATAGGTGATTTTGTTGTTGTGCAGACTCACAGAGTGTACTCACCCACACTGAGGTAGTGACCTACTGCACACCTGGGCTCCATGGAATAGCCTGTCACCCCCAGGCCACACACCTGTATAGCATCTTCCTGTACGGAATAGTGTAGGCAGTTGTAACACAGCCGTATTTGTGTATCTAAACGTATCTAAGCAGAAGAGTTTCAATGAAAATAGTTACAAAAGATTAACAAATGGCCCACCTGTATAGGGCACACTTCCCAGGAATGGAGGTCACAGGCCTGGGAGTTGCTCTGGGTGAGTCAGTGATGAGTGGAGGCCTGAGGACATTCCTGTGCCCTGCTCTAGACTCAGAAACACTGAATACTTAGTCTACCCTAAATTCATTTTAAAATAAAGTAATTGCATTATCATGGCTCTGATGTCTAAGTGGAGTTTTTCATGACAGTCTTCTGGGACCACTGTCATCTAAGACGTTGCTATGTGATACATGCTTATACTCTGTGTCTTTTTATTGCTGAATCTTATTCTGCTTGAAGAAATACAACAGTATTGTCATTCATTTGAGGAGGGACATTTGGGTTGTTTCCATTTTTTTGACAGTATGAATAAAGCCACCATGAGCTGTCTGAAGTAAGTCTTCTTGTAAGCTTATGTTGTCTCTTCTCTAAGATTAGAATGGTCAAGTAATATGGTAGGTACATGTCCAGCTTTATAAGAAACTATCGCACTTTTCCAGCCTAGTTATACCATCACACTCCTACCAACAATATAGGAAAGTTCTATACATTTACCTCTAACATTTACCTATTATCTGCAGTAGCAGATGTACGTGTTCATCAGTACTTGGTATTGTCAGTCTCTTCAGTTATAGCTCATCCTAGTCAGCATGTCGTATGCCTTAGTGAGGTTTCTATTTGCATTTCTCTGATGACTAATAATGAACATCGTTGCATGTACAGGCAATCCCCCGGTACAAATGAGATCGGTTCTGTAGGTTTGTTCTTGAGTTTGTGTGTAAATCGGAACAAGTAACATTTGCCTATTATCTGCAATAGCCTTTGTTTGTAAGTGTGAGTTATACATGACTCAGATGTTTGTAACTTAGGGACTGCCTGTATTTTTTTTTTTAAGAGACAGAGTCTTACTTTATCACCCTCAGTAGAGTGCAGTGGTGTCACGGCTCACAGCAACGTCCAGCTGTTGGGCTTAGGCAATTCTCTTGCCTCAGCCTCCCAAGTAGCTGGGACTATAGGCGTCCACCACAATGCCTGGCTAGTTTTTGTTGCATTTTGGCTGGGGCCAGGTTTGAACCCACCACCCTTGGCATGTGGGGCTAGCATCCTACCCACTGGGCCACAGGCACAGCCCTGGGTACTGACTGTATTTATTGGCCATTTGTGTGTGTGTGTATGAAGTGTCTGTTATAATCTTTTGCTCATTTTTAATTGGGTTATTTAATTTTCTTCTTATTGAGTTATAAGAATCTTTTTTTTTTTGCAGTTTTTAGCCGGGGTTGGGTTTGAACCCACCGTGACCTCTGGCATATGGGGCCCGCACCCTACTCCTTTGAGCTACAGGCACCGCCCTATAAGAAATTTTTTTAATGTATTCTAGGAACAAGATTTTTGCTGGACTTAGTATTACAAGCACGTTCTCCTACTTGGTAGATTGCCCTTTTCTTTTTTTAATGGTATCTTTTGAAGAGCAAGAATTTAGCATTTCAATTTATCAGGGTTTTTTTTTTTTTAGTGCTTTTAATTCCCCTATCTCAAGGTTAAGAAGCTCTTCACCTAGACATTTTGTGATTTTAACTTTTGCATTTAGAACTGCGATCCGTTTCAAGTCTTGTGTGTGTGTATGTGTATTGTATGTGCTGCGAAGTAAGGGTTGGAGTTTCTTTTTTCCATACAGGTATCCAGTGGTTTCAGCATCTTTTGTTGAAAAATCTATTCTTTCCCTTTTGCATTGTGCAGGCTCTTCTGTTAAAAATCAATTGGCCATTTATATGTTTGTCTATTTCTAAATTCTGTCCTGTCTCATTGATCTGTATGTCTACTCACATTGCTTGGATATTTGTAGCTTCATGATAAGTTTCGTAATCAGGTACTTATGGAGAAGATGTATTTTTAAGTTGGGTTTCTTTTTTTCTTTTTCTCTCTCTCTCTTTTTTTTTTTTTTTTTTGCAGTTTTTGGCCAGGGCTGGGTTGAACCTGCCACCAACAGCATATGGGGCTGGCACCCGATTCCTTTGAGCCACGGGTGCCGCCCAAGTTGGGTTTCTTTGATCAAGCTGTTTTTGTAAATGCTTTACAA
>CAUYTI010010369.1:0-19039 GCA_963575145.1 Galago senegalensis | reverse complement strand
GGTATCCCTAGTCAACATGGAACAGGGCCTGGGGATTAGGCCATAAAAACCCATCTCCAGTGACTCTGGCCATGTGGCTGTTAAGCCTGCAAAGAAAGGGTTAAAAACCTTTCTGCAGAGACACAGCCTAGGAGTTGATATTTGAACTCTTATCTTAAAACTACTTAGGCCTCCAGGTTGCCAGAGACAGAAGCCTTAAATCTGCTTTCTGTAATGAGTGTATAGTGTAACTTCAAAGGTTTTACTCCCCTCTTGGTAATCTCAAGTCTAAGACAAACTCCCTTTTGCAGCTGTCTCTAGGTTTCAAATTTTGTGTCTTTTTGAAGGTTGAACTAACTTTAGAAAATATTATGAATGCTCTGCTTGTTAATTAATAGTGTGTACGTGACCAGCCAACTATAAAAGGTGGTCTTTAACAATAAAGCTTTGCTACTTCCACCAGAGAGGTAGTCTCTCTCCTTCACTATAATAATTCCAGATGTGAGACTGCACCTGTAGTGACGCTGTCTGTCTCTCGTGAATCCCAATGCAACAGGCACTATTGCCTCATTTCTAATCTGAGTAGAAATGATTTAAGTTTAGCTCCATTCAATATAATATTGGCTGTAGGTTTGCTGTAGATGACCTCTATCAGTTTAAGAAATGTTCCTTCTCTTCCAGTTTTCTTAAGTGTCCTAATAATGGAAAGATGCTGGTTATTATCAAAAGCTTTTTCTGCATCATTTGAGAGAATCATATGGTCTTTGTTTTTTAATTTGTTAATGTGATGAATTACATTCATAGATTTACCTATGTTGAACAATCCTTGAGATCCTGGGATAAAACCCACTTGGTCGTGTTGTATAAATTGTTTGATGTGTTTCTGGATTCTGTTTGTTAGGATTTTGTTGAATATTTTCACATCAATATTCATTGGTGATATTGGTCTATAATTTTTTTTTTCTTATTGGGTCTTTTCCTGGTTTGAGGATGAAGGTGATGTTGGGGTCATAGAATTTGTTTGGTAGTATTCTGTCATTTTCTGTTGTTTGGAAAAGGTTGAATAATATAGGTACTAATTCCTCTTTAAAGTTTGGTAGAATTCTGACATGAAATCTTATGGTCCTGGGATTTTCTTTTTATGGAGATTTTGTATAGTTGATGCTATTTCAGAGCTTGATGTAGGTGTGTTCAACATTTCCACTTAATTCTGGTTAAGTCTTGGGATGTGGAGTGCTTTCATGTATTGGTCAATTTACTTCAATTGTCATATTTCTGGGAATAAAGTTTCTTGTAATATTCACTAAGGATTTCTTGAATTTATAAGTGTGTGAAGTTATTTTATCTTTACTATTTCTGACTGATGAAATTAGAAATTTTACTCTTTTTTCCCTTTGTTATGTTGGACAAAGGTTTGTCTATTTTATTGACCTTTTAAAAAACCAACTTCTTGATTTACTGATATATTGTATGATTCTTTTTTTTTTTTCAATTTCACTTAATTCTGCTCTAATTTTGTCATTTCTTTTCTTCTACTGGATTTGGGATTGGAATATTCTTTCTTTTCTAGTTGCTTGAGATGTCCCATTAAGTTGTTAACTTCCTCTCTTTCATTCTCTTGAGGAAGACTTGCAGTGGTATAAATTTCCCTTTAAGGACTGCCTTTGCAGTATTCCAAGGTTCTGGTAACTCCTGTCTTCATTATCATTTTGTTCCAATAATTTCCTAATTTCGTTCTTGATCTCATCTTTGACCCACCTATCATTCAGCATAACGTTATTTAGCTTCCATATTTTTATATAAGTCTGCATATTCCTATTGTTACTGAGTTCATCTTTTATTCCATGCTAGTCTTAGAAGATGCAAGGTAATTGCTACTCTTTTCAATTGCTGAGGTTAGACTTGTGAACTGAACTCTGGTCATTTTTAGAGTACTTTACATAGGCTGATAAGAAAAATGTGTATTCAGTTTTGTTAGGATGAAATGTTCTTTAGATATTTGTTAAACCCAAGGGCTGAATGGTTAAATTTAAATCTGAAATTTCTTTGCTATGCTTCTTCTTGGTGAATCTATCCAACACTGACAAAGGAGTACTTAAGTCTTGGACTATGATGGAGCTGGGAGAAATAAAATTGCTCATGTCTATAAGAGTATCTCTTATAAGTTGAGGTTCATTCTGGTTGGGTGCATAAATATTGATAGTTGAAATCTCCTCGTATTAAATATTATCCTTAACAAATAAAAAGTGACTATCCTTATCCTTGCTTACTTTTGTTGGTTTAAAGCCTACTGTGTCTGCAAATAAAATTGCAATACCTGCTTTTTTCTGCTTTCCATTGCCTGGAATATAGATGCCCATCTCGTCACCCTGAGTCTGTATATATATTTTAAGATTAAATGAGATTCTTGCATGCAACAGATATATGGCTTGAGTTTTTGTATCCAGTCAGCCAATCTGTGCCTCTTTAGAGGACAATTTAAGCCATTCATGTTATATGATAATATTGGTAAGCCTGGTAAAGTTTAAGGTGTCAAGTTTTTCAAAAGTCCAATGAACATTTTTAATCCTTTTGTCACTGAGGAAGTTGGAATTTGATCAAAAGTATCTGGGTGAGTTTACTTTTGTAGTGGAGGATTGCACTGATCATTATGGAGAATAGGTCTGAGAATATCCTGTATTTCTGGTTCAGTTATAACAAATTTCTTCAACACGTATATGTCATTAAAGTGTTTAATTCTCATCACAAATGAAGTTCAGTTTAACTGGTTACAGAATCCTGGGTTGAAAATTATTTGGTTTTAGGAAATAAAAGTCAATGACCACCCTCTTCTAGCCTGAAAAGTGACAGCAAAGAGATCTGCTGTCATTCTAATATTCTTCCTCTTGTACGTTATAGTTTTCTTAGATCTAAGTCCTTTCAAAATTTTCTCTTTCATATTAACTTTAGTTGAGTTAATTATGATGTGCCTGGCATATTTCTTATATGGGTTGAGTCATGGTAGAGTTCTGAAAATTTTTGCTATCTGAATTTCAGAATCTCTTTGCATGTCTGAAAATTTCACTTTCATAATTTCATGAAGAAAAGCCTCTGTGTTTTGTGAAGCAACTTCATCACCTTCAGGCATTCCTATAAGGCAAATATTAGTTTTCTTTTAATTAACTCAGAGAAAGAGATCCATTTTTGCTATCTATTTCTTTTCATCTTTGAGTGCTTGAGATCATTCAAAAGCTTTGTCTTCAAGGTCAGAGATACTTTCTTCTGCCTTCTCCATTCTGTTACTGAGGGATTCTAATGTATTTTTCAGATCTTTGAGGGCTTCAAATTCTTGCCTCAGTGTTTCAAAATCTTTGGTCATTTTATCTTTGAAATCATTGAAACCTTGAGACTTTTTCAAATAATTTCTTGAAATTTTAATTCCCTCCTTTCATCGTTTCTGTTAATTTTAGCTCCTATCCAAATTCTGAACTCAATTTCTGACATCTCAGTTATCTGTTTCTAGATGTGATGTTGAATTGAATTTGCCCCGTCTTTCCTTGGTGGAGTTGATGTACTCTGATTATTCAAGTCACCAGAGTTCTTCAGCTGATTCTGCCTCATGCTGAATTTACATTGTTTGGAGTTCATAACAGAACCATTCTGTCAGTGTCTCCAACAGGAGATGATTCCGACTTCCTCTGGTTACCCAGAGAAGCAGAGTGTATCTGTTCGTAAAAGTCTATGGGGTTTGAGCCTTGTTGTTTCCGCTGCTGTGACTGCTGATCTTCACCTTGAGGTAGGGCCATTCTAATGTGATTCCCTCTCAAATGACTATCCTCTCGTAGTTCTTGGGCCACCGGCCAAGGATGCTGTGAACACAGGTCTCTGGTAGTTCTGGGCCCTTCTTGTGGGTACATGGAGTGGTGAACTTATCTGCTGATGCCTGCAGTATTCCATGTCTTTAGTAAGCAGTTGTGGGCCCCCCTGACTTGGGAACCTAAACCCAGGAACTCCTTTGCCACTGCCTGCAGTGTGTACATAGCTTTAACAAGAAGTTCTGGACCCCACCTGGAGCAGAGGACACCTCCGTGACCCTCTACAGGACATGTATGGCTCCAGCAGCAGCTCTGGGCCCACCCAGTGCAGGAACCTTGAGCAAGGGACTCCTCCACCGCTGTCCATAGGACACACATGGCTCTAACAAGCAGTTCTGGCCTCCTGGGGTTGGGGGACTTTTCCACTGCTGCCTACAGGGAGTGCAGCTCTAGCAAGCAGTTTTGGGCCCACTCAGAGATGGAAACTCCTCCACCTCAGCCCATGTGACACGCACAGCTCTAAAAAGCAATTCTAAACTCACCCGGAGAGGGGACTCCTCCACTGTGGCCCACAGGAGGCACGTGACCCTGGCAAAAAATTCTGGGGGCTCCTGCATGGGTGTCTTAAATTGGGGACTCCTCTGCCATGGCCCATGGAACATGTGCAGGTCTAGAAGGTCTCCCACTGCAGGACTGGGACTGGGCAGTTTGTCTTGCAGGGATGGAGGACGATGTTCTTCCCCACCTTCACTATCTCTGTAGACAAGGGCAAAGGGTGGACTGGAAATTCAAAATGGCAATGAAAATGTTACTTCTGGTATTCTGCCTGTCAATACAGTGTTCTGATTCTCAGCAGATTCCCTCTAGGGGAGTAGACCCCACTTCCTGTAGCTTTCATAGGTGGGGTAAGATTATAGGTCCTCAGTTCATTGCTTGCCTGTAGAAAACTTACAGGAGCAAAGGGAGAGATAACAAAAAGAAAAACACAACTTTCTTTGGGGAAAAGAAGGTCACATTTCCTTTGGATGTACCTGTAGATTGCTTTCTTGGAGTCTCAACTTGCCTCAGAGAGGTGTCCTGCAGATATCACTCTTCTCTCTCAGCTGGGCTCCCAATCTTCATCTTTATTGAATATTTTCTGGACATTATCTTTCCCTCTGGAGGGGAGCTTCTGCCAGAGGCTGGCACCTATTGGTCATCTTGCCCCTCCCCCACTTTTATTTTAGTTTGCATTATCTGTGGATTCTAGTTATTAAATCTTTGTCAGAAATATAACTTGCAAAACCCTCCCCATTCTGAGGGCTGTCTATTTCCTTTACTTAGTGTGTGCTTGCAGTACAGAAGTTTTTTAATTTGATCAGATTCAAGGAATGTATTTTTTATGTTGCTACATTTGACCAGGAGTCCTCTTCATAAAGTGCTCTCACAGGCCAATTTTTTCAAGCATTTCTCCTGCACTCTCTCTAAGAATTTTTATTGTTTCATGCCTTAAGTTTAAGTCCTTTACCAAGTGAAAGTCATTTTTTAAATTTTTTCTTTATTCAATCATAGCAGTGTACATTAATAATATCATGCGGTACAGTGTACTTTTTCAGTATACAATTTGAAATACTTTCATCAAACTGGTTAACATTGCTTTCATGTCTTTTACTTAGTTATTGTGTTAAGAAATTTATATTCTACATTTAGAGAGATTCACATGTAGTCATATTGGATAAACCATAGGTGTGATCTCACCAATAACCCTCCCTCAAACCCGCCTCCACCTCCCATCTCACTCTCCACATTTTACTGGGCTAAAATTGAGTGATAGCTTTCCTGTGAAAGCTATAAATTAGTTTCATAGTAGGGCTGAGTACATTGGATACTTTTTTTCTTTTATTCTTGGGATACTTTGGTAAGAAGAATATTTTCCAGCTCCATCCCTGTAAACATGAAGGAGATAAAATCTACATCTTTCCCAATGACTGCATAGTATTCCATGGTGCACATATACCACAAGTTATTGATCCATTGGTTAATTGATGGACTCTTGGACTTCTTCCATGACCTAGAAATTATAAATTGGGCTTCAATAAACATTCTGATACAAATATCTTTATTGAAGTGTGACTTTTGGACTTCTCAGTATATATCAAATGGAGAATTTATAGATTCAAATGTCAGGTCTACTTTTAGTTCTTTAAGTGTTCTCCAGATATCTTTCTTAAAGGTACATATTAGTTTCCAATCCCATCAGCAGTGCAGAGTGTTTCCATTTTTCCACAACCATGCCAGCATCTATGACTTAGGGATTTTGTGATATGGGCAAATCTTAGTGCTGTTAGATGATATCTCAAAGAAGTTTTGATTTTCTTTTCTCTGATTATTAAGGATAGTGAGCATTTTCTCATATATTTGTAGGCCATGCACCTGTCTTTTTCAGAGAAGTTTCTCCTCAAGTCTCTTGCCCACCCTTAATGAGGATCACTTGTTCTCTTCTTGCTACTATGTTAGAATTCTCTGTGGATTCTGGTTATTTATCCTTTGTCACAGACATAACCAGGAAATATCTTCTCCCAATCTGAGGGTTGTCTACTTGCTTTACTTACTGTGCTTGGGCTCTGAAGAAGCTTTTTAATTTGATGAGGTCCCAGGAGTGTATTTTTTGATGTTGCTTCAATTTCCTGGGGTGGTGGTGGTGGTGGTGGTGTTCTTTTCATAAAATTTTCACACAGGCTGATTTCAAGTGTTTTTTCTATACTTCCTTCTATTTTTATACTTTCATGTCTTAAGTTTTAATCTTTAATCCAGTGAGATTCAGTCATAGTGGTGAAAGTGGATTCAGTTTCAGTCTTCTGCAGGTTGCCAGCCAGTTCGCCCAGCACTACTAGTCAAATACGGAATCTTTTCCCCACTCAATGTTTTTAATTGGCTTGTAAAAGATAATATAAATGTAAGTAGCTGGATTAATCTGTTGGTTCTCTATTACGTTCCATATATGAATCTCCTTGTTTTTGAGCCAATACTATGCTGTTTTGATCACTATGGATTTATAATATAGTATGATTTTAGGTAACATGATTCCTCCTGTTTTGTTTTTATTTCTGAGTACTGTCTTGGCTATTCAAGGTTTCTTCTGATTTAATATAAAAGCAAGTATTATATTTATAAGATCTTTAAAGTACAAAAATTAAACATAAATAGGGATTTCATTAAAATTATATATTGCTTTAGGTAGTATGGACATTTTAACTATGTTAATTCTTCCCAGCCATGAGCATGGTAAGTTTTTCCATTTGTTAACATTTTCATCTATTTCTTTTCTTCGAGTTCCATAGTTCTCTTCAAATTGATCTTTCATGTCATTTCTTAGGTAAACTCTCATATTTTATCTGCTTTGGCACTACTGTAAACAGAATAGAGTTCTTGAGTTTTTTTCAGTTTGATTCTTTTTGGTATATATAAAGACTATCAAATTATGAGTTTTGATTTTGTAACCTGAGATTCTGCTTTAAGAGTTTTGTAGTAGAATCCTTGGTATTTTCCAGGTATACAATCATGTCATCTGTGAAGAGTGAAAGTTTAATCTCTTCTGACTTTATATGCATACACTTGATTGCCTTTTCTTCTCTAATTGTGATGGCTAACTCTTCCATTACAAGGTTAAAGAGCAATGGAGACAATGGGAAAACTTGTCTTGTTTCTGATCTAAGTGGAAATGATTTCAATTTGACTCCATTCAATACAATATTGATGTGGGTTTGCTATAAATGACCTCTATGATTTTGAGAAATGTCCATTCTATACCAATTTTCTTAATTGTTCTGATTATGAAGTGATGATGGATATTCTCAAAAGCTTTTATTTGTATCAATTGAGAGAATTCTATGGTCTTTTAAAAAATTTTTATATATGATGAATTACATTTATAGATTTATGTATGTTCAAGCATTCTTGAGATCCTTGTATAAAACCAACTTGGTCATGGTTTATTATTTGTTTGATGTGTTGCTGAATTCTGTTAGAATCTTGTTGGATATTTTTGCATTAATATTCATTAGTGACATTGGTCTGTAATTTTCTGTCTTTGATGGGTCTTTTCCCAGTTTGGGGGATCAATGTGATGTTTGCTTCATAGAATGTGTTGGGTATAGTCAATCTTTTTCTATAGTTTGCAAAAGACTAAGTAGTATGTGTACTAGTTCCTCTTTAAAGGTTTGGTAGTATTCTGATGTGAAGCCATCTCATCCTTGGCTTATCTTTTTAGAGAGATTTTGTATAATTGATGCTATTTCGGAACTTGTTATAGGGCTGTTCAATATTTCCACTTTCTTCTGGCTAAGTCTTCAGACGTTTCATGCTGCCAAGTATAGGTCAATTACCATCATATTTTTATATTTCTGAGAATAAAATTTCTTGTAATATTCATTGAGCGTTGTTTGAATTTGTAAGGGGTCTGTTGTTATTTCATCTTTACCATTTCTGATTAGTTAAATTAGTAATTTAACTCTTTTTTACTTGGTTAGGTTGGCCAAAGATTTATCTATTTTACTACCTATTCAAAAACCAACTTTTTGATTTATTGATCTGTTGTCTAATCTTTTTGTTTCAATTTCATTTAATTCTGCTCTAATTTTCATTATTACTTTTCTTCTGCTGGGTTTTAGATTGGAATGTTCTTCCTTTTTCACTTGCAGGAGATGTCCCATTAAGTTGTTAACTTCCTCTCTTTCCATTTTCTGGAATAAAGCATGCAGTGCTATAAATTTCCCTCTTAGGACTTCTTTAGCAGTATCCCAGAGGTTCTGGTAACTCATAATTTCATTATTATTTTGTTGCCAAAATTTGGTAATTTTCTTCTTGATCTCATCTCTGACCCACCTATCATTCAGCATAAGGTTATTTAGCTTCCATGTTTCTGTATAAGTCTGCAGATTCCTATTGCTACTGAGTTCAACTTCTATTCCATGATGATCTGGTAAAATGAAAGGTATAATTTCTACTCTTTTCAAATGCTGAAGTTAGACTTGTGACCTGAATGTGGTCATTTTTGGAGTATGTTCCATGTACTGATGAGAAAAAAACGTGAATTCAGTTTTGTTAGGATGAAATGTTCTCTAGATGTCCATTAAATCCACATGCTGCATGAAGTTTAAATCTAAAATTTCTTTGGTAAGCTTCTTATTAGAGGATCTATCCAACACTTTCAAAGGAGTATTAAAATCTCCAACTATGATGGAGCTGGGAGAAATCAAGTTGATAATGTCTATTTCAGTATCTCTTATATATTGGGATGCATTCTGGTTGGTGCATAAGTAATGATGATTGAATTCTCATCATATAGAGTACAACCCTTAACAAACATAAAGTGTCCATCTTTATCCTTGCTTACATTTCTTGGTTCAAATCATAGTATCTGCAAATAAAATTGCAATACCTTTGGTTTTTTTTTCTACTATCCATTTACCTAGAATAGAGATGACAATCACTTCATCACTGTGAGTCAATATTTGTCTTTTAGGGTAAGATGGGATTTTTCTATGCAGTATATATGTGGCCTGAGTTTTTGTATCCAGCCACCTAGCCAATGCCTCTTTAGAAAATAATTTAAATCATTCACATTGATTAAGAATACTGATAAACCTGGTATAATTGTGGGTATTTTGTTTTTTTTTTTTTTTGAATGTCCAGTAGATATCTTCAATCCTTTAGCCACTGTAGAAATTGGAATTTGATCAAAAGTTTCTGTGTGAGTTTACTTATTTGGTGGAGAATTGTGCTGGGTATTATGGTGGGTAGGTCTGAAAATATCTTGGAGGGCTGGTTTAGTTATAGAAAATTTCTTAATTACTCCATCATAAATGAAACTCAGTTTAGCTGGACACAGGATCCTGTAATGAAAGTTATTTTGTTTTAGGAGGTTAAAATTTGATGACCACCCTCTTCTAGACTGAAAGATTTCAGCAGGGAGATCTGCAGTCATTCTAATATTCATCCCCTTATAGATTTTGGTTTTCTTACATCTAGCTCCTTTTAAAATTTTCTCTTTCATATTAACTTTACTGAAGATAATTATGATATGCCTGGAGAACTTCTATGAGTCATGCTAGAGTTTTGAAACTGTCTGCTATCTGAACTTAAGTTTCTCTTGGAATGACTGGAAAGTTATCTTTCATAATTTCATGAATTAGGGCCTCTGTGCTTTGTGAATCTACTTCCTCACCTTCAGGGACTCTTATAAGATGAATATTATTTTCTTTGTATTATCCCAGATCACTCTGAGAGAGTGATCCATTTTTGGTCTCCATTTCTCTTCATCCTTGAGACCTTGGGCACATTCAGAAGCTTTGTCTTCAATGTCAGAGATCCTTTCTTCTGCCTGATCCATTCTTTTATTGAGAAATTCTACCGTATTTTTCAGATCTTTCAGAGTTGCAACCTCTTTTCTCAGTGTTCAAAGTTTGGTCATTTTATCTTTGAAAGTGTTCAAATCTTGAGGTAAATTTTGAATATTTTTTAGGCTTTTTTTGAATAATTTCTTGTCACTATTGTTCCCTCCTTTCTTCCATACTGTTAATCTTATTTCCTATCCAAATTCTGAACTCAATTTTTGACATCTCATAAACCTGTTTATGGATAGGATCTTCAATTGCAACTGCCTCATCCTTCCTTGGGGGATTTGACCTACTTTGGGTATTCAAATTACCAGAGTTTTTCTGCTGATTCTTCCCCATGCTGAATTTACACCCGGTGGAGACTGTACAAGAATCATTCAGTCAGTGGCTATCATCAGAGAAGAAATGGGCTTCGTCTGGCTGCCAAGAGAGGCAGAGCATTTCTGCCTGGAAAAGCCTCAGGTATCTGAGCCTTGATGTTCCCACTGTTGTGGCTGCTTCTCTTTGTCTTGGGGTACCGCTGTTCTAGTATGATTTCCTTTCAACTGACAGTCCTCTCATAGTTCTTGGGTGGTTGGGCAGGAATGTCAGGGGCATAGGGCTTGGCAGTTCTAGTCCTGCCTTGCCTGAGTTCCTGGAACAGTTAACTCCACCATTGCCCTGGGTATGCAGGTGGCTCTAGAAAGGATTTCTGGGCCTGTTCAAGGTGAGGAACTCCTCCTCCACTGCCCATGTGGCACATGGCTTTAGCCAGCAGTTCTCAGCCCACTGAGATTGGGGGACACCTCCTCTGCCACCCATGGTACGCACACAGCTGTACCATACAATGCTAGACCCACCCAACAAGTATGCCTGGGAGTGGGGAACTCCTCCATCAGTACCATCTAGATTCATATGACTCTATCAAGCAGTTCCCTAAGTGCTCAGAGAAGTGGACTCCTCTGCCACCTGTAGGGCACGCACAGCTCTAGCAAGCAATTCTGGGCCTGCCAGGAGGAGAGGACTGTTCTGCTGCCACCCACCACCCATGGGAGGTGTACTGCTCTAGCAAGCAGTTCTAGGGCCTCCTGAATGAGTACCTGGAATGGGTGACTCCTCCACTACTACCTGTGAAATGTACATTGGTCTATCAGGTCTCTGAGTGCATGACAGGAACTGGGCACTTAGTCTTGCAGGGGTGGGGATGCTTTTATGTGCCCCCCACCACTGTCTCTGTAGGCAAGGTGTTAGTGTGGACTGGAAATTCAAAATAGCAGTGAAAATATTTGTTGTGTTTTTTATCCAGGTGAGAGAGTGTTCAGAATCTCAGCAGGGTCCCTTTAGGGGAGTAGACCCCATTCCTGTAGTTCTCACACATCGGGTGAGATAATAGATCCTCAGTTCATATCTCTCTTGTAGAAATCTTATAGGAGAAGACTAAGAGAAAAAGAGAAAAACACAACTTTCTTAGGGGAGGGGATGGAAGTTCTCTTTTGGGATTTATTATGTACCTGTATATTGCTCTCTTGGAATTTCAACTTGCCTCATCAGAGGTGTCCTGCAGATATCACTCTTCTCTCTCATCTGGGATCCCAATCTTCAACTTTATTGGGTATTTTCCATACATTATCCTTCCCTCTGGATAGGAGCTTCTGTCAGAGGCTGGCAACCGTTAGCCATCTAGCCCCACACCCAAGAGTCAATTTTTGTCAGAGGAAAAAGGTGTGGGTTCAATTTCTGTTTTTTACAGGTTACCAGGCAATTCACCTAGCACCATTTGTTGAATAAGTAATCTTTTCCCCAGTTTATATTTTTAATGGGCTAATCAAAAATCAAATGATGTTAAGTGTCTGAATTTAAATCTTGCTCTTCAATTCTCTTCCATACATCTCTGCCTCTATTTTTGTGCCAGTACCATGTTGTTTTGATCACTATCACTTTATAGTATAGCCTGAATTCTGGATTACTCCCAATTTGTTTTTTATTTCTAAGTAATGTCTTGGCTATTCAAGGTTTTTTCTGTTTCCATATAAAATGATGTACTAATTTTTCTAGGTCTTTAAAGTATGACAGAGTTGCTTTAATAGAGATTGATTGAATCTATATATTGCTTTAGATACTATAGACATTTTAAAAATTTTGATTTTTCCAGGCATGAGCATGATATATTTTTCCATTTTTTTTCATTTTCAGCTATTTCCTTTCTAAGGAAATAGTTCTTTTTATAGAGATATTCTTACATAAAACTCTATTCTCAGAAGCATGAAAATTTGAAGTAAATTGATCAATACTTGGAATATTGCCACACTCCTAGACTTAGTCTAAAAGAAGTGGAAATATTGAACAAGCCTTTAACATGTTCTGAGATACATCAAACATAAGAAATCTCCGCCCCCCCCCAAGAAGCCCAGGATCAGATGGCTTCACATCAGAATTTTACCAAACCTTTAAAGAGGAACTAGTAACAATATTACACAAACATTTCCAAAACACAGAAGAATGAATACTCCTCAACACATCCTATGAAGCTAATATCACCCTGATCCTTAAACCAGGAAAAGTCCCAACAAGAAAAGGATGTTAAGGACAAATATATAATGAATATTGATGCAAAAATATTTAATAGATCCTTGAAATCAGAATCCAACAACATGTAAAGCAAATTATACATCACAACCAGGTAGGTTTCATCCCAGGATCCCAAGGATGGGTCAATATACGTAAGTCCATAAATATAATACATCATATAAATTAAGAAACAAAGACCATACAATTCTCTCAATTGATGCAGAAAAAGCTTTTGGCAATATCCACCACACTTTCTTGATCAGTACTTAAGAAAATAGGTAAAGAAGGAATGTTTCTTAAACTGATAGAGGCCATCTATACCAAACCCACAGCCATTATCTTATTGAATGTATTAAAATTGAAATCATTTTCACTCAGATCAGGAACCAGGCGAGGCTGCCCAAAGTGTCCACTACTTTTTAACACTGTAATAGAAGTCTTAGACATTGCAATCAGGCAAAAGCAGGCATACAAATGGATCAAATAAGACCAGACAAGATAAAACTGTCACTTTTTGTGGACAATATGATTCTATATCTGGAAAACCTCAAGAATCATCTACAAAATTCCTAGAAGTGATCAAGGAATACAACAGCATTGCAGGATACAAAATTAATGCTCACAAGTCTGTACCCTTTATATATATCAACAATAGTCAAGAAAAAAAATCAATCAAAAACTCTATTCCCTTTACACTAGTTCCAAAAAAAGTATCTTGGAGTGTATCTAACTAAGGTTCCTTAAATGGAACCATGGATGTTCTCTATAAAGAGAACCATCAAACATAATTATTTGCTGTTGCACATTGGTTGGGACGATTTTCAAACTCACCACATTTTTTGAGTGACCATTTCAGACATGGAAGGTGGGACATTTTTCAAAGTAGGTTTTGAGACCAGGGGTCATTCTTAATGTCTCTCATCTTGGCAATTTGTTAGACCCCGTCAGTTGGGTTGTCTTAGCTTATGAATTGGAGATCAACCTCAGCACTAGTTAGATACCCATCTCTGAAGAATAAAAAATGCCCAGATTTTATGCAGGCTCCTGGTATGCCAGATGAGGGAATATGTTCACTTTATGAGATCATTTGTAGTTTCCTGTGAGCTATATGATACCAGGGTATTCTACCAAAGGCAACAAAAAAGAACTCAAACTCAATAGATAAATGGAGAAAACCATTTGTATTGGAGTTACTCCACATTTTTACATTTTTTTCTTATACAGACACTAACTTTATTTATCACCCTCAGTGAAGATCTATGACATATACAGATCACAACCACCTCCAACTCCTGGGCTTAGGTAATTTTCTTCTCTTAGCCTTCCAAGTAGCTCGGCCTACAGATGCATGCCCCAATGCCTGACTATTACTTATACATTTGTCCACAGATCTAGTTTTGAAAATTATTCCCTAGATTAGACATCAACTGGAGAAATTATTCTCTCCTAGAGAAATATTTTTCTTGCAACCCCTCTTAGTCAAGAATTCAAGGGTTAGGGTTAGGGTTAGCATCAATACTGACCTTTTGGTATTTTAGATTCTTGTAGTCATTCTAAACTGTCATATAGTGAAATCTTGACCCAATTCAGGTTTTTTCATGCACACTAAAATATCCAGATTATACACTGCATCTCTTCTGTTGTACTTTGCAATCAAGGCCAGTATTTTCTTTCCCCAATCAGTCCTAGGCCAGGGAACAAATATTTCTGGATGACCCTAAAGATCAGATCAACTGGCAATCTCCTAAGGAACAAACTGCAAATTAACATGATCTCACTCATTGTTCCCTCCTCCCTCTAAGGACCACAGTAAATCTCCTCCTTTATGTAGTCCTATTTTCCATCTGCCTACTGACCTTTCCTTGTAGTTTCACTCTTGGAAACTACGTAGCAAATTTTTTTCTGTTCTTTGCTCTCTCTCTCTCTCTCTCTTTCATTTTCTCTTTCATCCTATCTTTCTTTCTTTATTACTCATGAGAATGACTCTCAATATGTTCCAAGGTGAGATTGTCCATGACCTAGTCTTGCACACAGTGTCATCCAACTATTCATTTGAAATGTGAATCAGCCTCAGCCTCTTGAATCATCTGCCTCAGCCTCTTGAATAACTGACAACTATAGGTAAGCCATTCATCACTTGACAACCCTCTCTATTTTAGTAGAAACTGGCAGGGAGATCAGGAATGAGGAGGTCTTTTCATTGCTCACCCATGTCTATAACATGGGATCTCAAAGTATCTGCAAAATTTGGCTGACAAGATCAAAGAAGTATTGTAGTCATGCTTGAGATAAGCAACTTAAGAAAGGAGCTTATTGAATACTTAGAGTATTATCTAATCCTCAGGCCTTAGTGACATATAGGGAGTATGTCAGGAGTGTTTTACAAACTCATGGTGAGAGATCACCACAATTATGCATGAATATTTTATCCTTCTCAGGTTTCATTAGTTATTGTGTATCATATTTATGATCCCACATAACTCTACAACGTGTATTGTGGCCAAAAAGCCAAAAGTTTAGACACACCTAGCACGGAATCTAGGATTGATGGAAAATTAAAAATTAGCTGATATTTCCCATGATTATCATAAATAACTGTATATATGGAGTGCACTACTGGACACAGCACCTGACCAGATTTCAAGATGGAAACTTCAGTGAGACACCTACCATATTGAACAAGCTTATAAAGTAAAACATCATAAAAGTAGACCTGGGAATTGTGTGATGTACTTTTTAGGTTAGTGAAATCATTGATCATTTTTCTCAATTTCTTCCTCTATAAAATCCCAGGGCAGACCTAGATAGAAACCAGACTCTTCTATTTAATTACATATCCATGACTTAAAAAGGAAACAATAGCCTTTTAGAACAGAAAATTTAGGAAGCAAGAATTGAGTGTGGAGAAAAGAACCCCACTATTTATAACAGTTAGAACCCAATGGCAAACCCAGGCAGCAACTACTCATGTTTAGCAGCAGTATGAATAAGCTTAAAGATGGCAACCCAGGGCAACACCCACTGTGATGACCATGGTCCATGATAACCATGTAGTGACTTCATCCTGGAATGTCCAGTGATCCAGGCTTCTGGTCAAAGATACTCAGTAGAATGTTCTTCTCACTTCACTGGTGTCCTGCCAGTGTTTGATCCAGGACATTTCATAGACCTCCAACCATAGAAAACGATGTGTTCTTCCGTTTGTACCTTATTGTTTACATTAATGGCTGAGATTCCAGTCACTATAGTGACACAAGAGTTGAGATTTTATATGGCCTATACTTCTCTTTCCCAGTCAGTCTAAGACCAGATACCAGACAGCTCTGGAGGATCCTTACCTATCAGGTTAACTGATAGTCATTTAAGGAACCAACCGCAAACACTTTTGTCCTGACTCTTTGTTCCCCTCTCCTCCCAGGGATGACAATAAATCCCCTCCTTTATGTAGTCCTGTGTTCTATCTGCCTAATGACCTTTCCTCACAATTTAGCTCTTGGAATCCGTACCTAGAATAATTTCTCTTTTTCTTTCTTTCTTTCTTTCTTTCTTTCTTTCTTTCTTTCTTTCTTTCTTTCTTTCTTTCTTTCTTTCTTTCTCTTTCTTTCCTTCTTTCTTCTTTCCTTCCCCCCCTTTCTCTCTCTCTCATTGTTTGTCTTTTTTTCATTAAGTGATAGCTGTATACATTAATGCAAAAATGGGGTACAGTGTAGTGTTTTCATATACAATTTGAAATATTTTCATCAAACTGGTTAACATAGACTTAGTTATTGTGTGAAAATATTTATCCTCTAGTTCTAGAAAAGTTCCCTCTACCCTTGTTAGATAGACTATATAGGTGATCTTTCTAGTCAACCTCCCACCACCCATTTGCCAATCTCCCTCCCCTTCCCCACCCCCACTCCAAATTCCAATGTTAGAATTAAGTTGTAGCTTTCATTTGAGAACTATAAATTAGTTTCATAATAGGGCTGTGTACATTGGATGCTTTTTCTTCCATTCTTGTGATCCTTTGCTAAGAAGAACATTTTCCAGTTCCATCCATGTAAACATGAAGGAGGTAAAGTGTCCAACTTTCTTTAGGGCTTTATAGTATACCAGGGTGTACATATACCACAGTTTATTGATCCATTCATGGATTGAAAGACACTTGGGCTTCTTCCATGACCTGGCAATTATGAATTGGACTAAAATAAACATTCTGATACAAATAACTTTATTGTAATGTGATTTTTTATCTTCTGGCTATATACCTTATAATGGAATTATAGGATCAAATGGCAGTCAATTTTTAGTTCTCTAAGTGTTCTCCAGATGTCTTTTCAAAAGGAGCATATTAGTTTGCATTCCCCTCAGCAGTATATAAGTGTTCCTTTTCTCCACATCCACGTGAGCAAGTCTGATGTTGGGATTTTTTGATATGGGCTAAACTTACTGGAATTAGGTGATATCTCAAAGTAGTTTTGATTTGCATTTCTCTGATGGTTAAGGATGGTGATCATTTTTTCATGTATCTATAGGCCATTATTTTTCAAGAGACTGACTCTCACTCTTTTTTAAGCTATATTGTTCATGAACTCGGCCTTACACACAATAATATCCAACTCTTCAGTTAAAGGGATACTTTATGTTATCCTCCCACCTCAGCTGGAACTATAGGAAAGGGATACAACACTTGACTACCTATTAGAGTAGAAAATCTGTGTGAAACTAGGGCTGAGTTTCTCTTTAAGTTGCTCAGTTTTGTTATACAATCTAAGTCTTAAAAATGCATTGTGGCCAAGAAGCCAAAACATCAGACATATTTAGCATGGAATTTCGAATTTATGGTAAATTAAAGATAGCCTGATATTTCTCATGATCATTATAAATAACTGTAGGTGTGCAGTGCACTACTGGACACAGTGCCTAACCAGATGTTGAAAGGGAAAATTCAGTGAGACACTTACAGTCTGAAACAAGAATACACAGAACTGATGTCCCATTTGTGCCTTATTGATTAAATAACAGCTGAAATTCCAGTCAGTAGGCAGACACCAAATTAGATTTTGTACAGCATGAGACTCAAGCTGCATTCCAGATTGTAAAACTGCATAGAGATACTTAAGTAGGATGCTCTTTGTTATTTATTTATTTTTTTAAACAGAGGTTCACTTTGTCACTTTCCATAGAGTTCTGTGCCATCATAGTTCACAGAAACTTCCATCTCCTGGGCCGAGATGATTCCCTTGCCGCAGAATCCCTAGTGTTTAAACTACAGGCACTAGCCTCAATGTCTAGTTCTTTTTATTATTATTATTATTATTATTATTATTATTTATTTATTTATTTTTAATTTTTTGCAGATTGCCTGGGACCATTTTCAAATTCACAACGCTATGCTGAGCCACAAATTCAAACATCGAAGAAGGGTTATTCTTCAAACTAGGTTTTGTAGCCAGGTGTGGTTCTTCATGCCTCTCATTTTCACAACTGAGAGGCCCAGTCATTTGGAATTATCTGAGATTGTGAATTGGATACCAACTTTAGCACTAGTGAGATGTTCATCTCTGAAGAATAAAAAATGGCCAGATGTTATGCAGGCTCCTGGCATGAGAGCTGAAGGAATACATCACTTGATGAGAAAACTTGAAGTTTTCTATGAAGTATATACCAGGGTACCATACCAAAGGCAAATAATAATAATAATAATAATGCTCTGTCTCAATACATAATTAGAGTAAACCATACATATTTGAGGTAATCCTCAATTTTACATTTTTAAAAATTTTATAAAGATAGTGCCCTACTTTATTTACCAAAGTCAGTAAAGTTCTGTGGCATCTACAGATCACAGTAACCTCAATCGCTTGGGATTAGTGATTTTCATCTCTAAATGTTCCGAGTAGCTGGGACTACAGGGGCATGTCAGAACGCCTTGCTAATATTTTTATATTTTACCACAGATCTAGTGTAGAAAACTTTCACCATTTTAGTAAAGACTTAAGATTTTATACAACTATGACTTTTAGTAAATACTTCAGATTTTACACAAATTTTAGTAAAGACTTCAGTTTTTACACAACTATGACTCTTTGGGATCTTAAATTACTGTAGTCATTAAAATTCCCACACAGTGAATTCTTGACTCAAGTAGGGTTGTTTTATGAGCACTGAAATATTCCCATTTTACACTCCACCCCTTTTGTTGCACTTTTTTTTTTTTTTTTGAGACAGAGACTTAAGCTGTCCCCCTGGGTAGAGTGCCATGACATTACAGCTCACAGCAACCTCCAACTCCTGGGCTCAAGCGAGTCTCTTGCCTCCGCCTCCCAAGTAGCTGGGACCACAGGCACCTGCCACAAC
>CAUYTI010010368.1:0-16680 GCA_963575145.1 Galago senegalensis | reverse complement strand
ATGAGGTCGGTGGTGGTCAGCATGGAGAGGAAGAAAAACATGGGCTCGTGGAGGCTACGCTCAGCTGCAATGAGATAGAGGAGGATGCTATTGCCCACAATAGCCATGGCATAGATGACAAAAAAGGGAATCCCAATCCACATGTGGAACTTCTCCAGGCCAGGTATTCCAACAAGAGTGAAGGAGCTGGGGTTGTAACAGCTCAAATTGTACATGTTCTCTTCAGTCTGGGATTCTCTGGTCGGCAAGCCCTGAAGACAAATCAACTGTCAGGATGGGCTGTGGAGGCTAACAATTTACTCTGGTAGGAAAATCACTGGAGAATGCACCTGTCACATCCAGGGCTCCCACAATAGAAGGACTGCCCATCCCCAGGAAGACCTGTCATATGCATGACCGACTGGCTGTCCCCTTTCTCTTTGCCCTTGGCCCTACTTCATATCTTTATATATTTACTAATAAAACAGACAAAAGAGTTATTTTAATAGACCAGTAATTTTTTATGATTAAACATAATTACCTGTGTTCCTTTCTCAATGCAGGTTATTTAAGATAAACCCAAGCTCAAAACAGGGAAAACAAACAAGTGTGAGAGAAAGGAGAGGACCGAAAAGGGAGGAAGAATACTAAAAATATGAAATGATATCAATTAGATAAACATGAACTGTGAGGAAAATGGCAAAATGGATTTTTATAGAGCAAATATGTTTCAGACAAGGAGTCTAATAAAATAACTAAAAAAAGCAGGAGAAAAAATAATGGCAGAAAAAGAAAGTAAAGGGCTGTGGGTGGTTTCCACAGGGATTAAAATATAGAATGTATATTTACCTGGATGAGTATTACTTAAAATTAGAATGTATACCTACTTGGATGTGGATATGACAGAAAGTATCTATCGAGAAGCACACAGAATCAAGTTATGTATCATTAGCCTGACTCAAGCAGAGAACAGCATGTTCAGAATAATTTAGGACTTCAAGAGCAACATCCTAAACCTCACAGCATCTCTGTTCCCCCATGTTAGTAGGAGAGATGACTCTACCAGTCACTCTAACAATGCCTCCAAAAATACCTAGTGCTATGAGCAAAAACACACAAAGCACATTCTCACCTCCTAGATATGAAAAAAAGAATAATTAAGAAGTTGTACCCCAATGTGTTCAATACTTGGACTCAGGCTATGGGAATCTCTAGCTTTGTATTAAGTAGAGGCTGCCTTTGAAGGTGGCTTTGGCATTGAAAACACCCTCTGAGTTTAACCCTGTATCACCTATTATATGGAATACTTTGAAAAGGGAAGGAAACGGAATCAGGAAATTGACACTAGGAAGCCCAACATTGGAGAGGCCTCATAGAACACAAGCCATGTTTGGGTCTTACCTTCCGCAACAAATTTATAAGGTCCTTCAAAAAGTTTTTTAACAGAGGCAGTGCATTTTGGGAGCAAATCACAACAGCTCTATATGATTGCGTTTAGCAGGGATTTATAGCCTGGTGCATAACAAAAGTAGAATAGATAGAGCTATATAGGACTTGGTGATGTCTTTGTCAAGTCCCAAGTCACAGGGAGCTTACGTGGTGAGCTTCCATCTCATAGTTTTGCCATCAGCAGAGCCCATAATTAGCCTAAATGGACCTATTACATCTAGCTCAGAGAAGGCAACTGGTTCCCATTGCCCAAAGGCAGTTCCCTGAAAGTGCTCTATGTCACGTCCCTAGGTCTGATACAGATTGAACTCCTACAGGTACAGTTCTTATCTGAATAACATAGAGCAACATAGTCTTGCCCTCCTTAAAATGCTGGATACATAACCTCCTAGATGGTTTGAAAACCACTTGGTTTGAAAACCAAGTGACTAAGAAACACAAAAAATGTCTCTACAGTTTAGGCTGAACTGCATTTCAAACTCTTGGAGCATAGATTCACTGTCTCCTAATAGGAAGTACACTTGCCCTGAGTTAGAGAGAATACATTTTAGGAGTAAAATAAATAACTAATCATTAACACTGTAAGGGTAGCCAAAAGAAAATATCCAAACCAATGTCTATGGGTTCAGGCAAAGCCCATTCTGCTCTCATTTCCTCTACCCACAGAACATTCTCCTCCTGAATTTTCTGCTATATCACTAGTCACATTAGCTGGTCTGATGTGAAATTGAGCCTCTCACCACTCTCATCTTCTTATGATAGAGCCATCAGTGTCAGGACTCCTCATACCCACGGTCACATCTTCCAGGGAATAGCCCCAATTTGTACCTTGAACAAACCAGAGACTTGGTTTGTTTATTTGATAAAATCACAGAGGCAGTTTAGAGTTTTTTTCCTCACTAACTGACCACATTTTTCCACTTACCAGGCTTTCTCTATCTCTAAGTTTATAGGATTAGTGAAAAGTCAGTTAAATTTTAGGCTGGGAAATATTCTAGTAAGAGGCAAGAGGAATACTTATCCATTTTCCCATATTTCCAGGAGATAACTCAGGTTATAAAGGCCACTCCATTTTCTACTCACACACAAGGGATGGGAGCCACTGTATTTACTCCTTTCTCCTGGGATAAAATGCAGCCTGTGGGTTTTAGGGGCCTGTGGATTTTGTAGCCCTTCGAGATTCAAACTAAGACCAATCAGACACAATCAGTTGAGGTAGAATTCTCAAAAGACTGAGAGTGCTTATGTACTTTCACTGTTCTTTAATTAGTCTATTTGTATAAACATGAACCAATACTACACAAATTTAATTAAAATTTTCTCTATACTTGAGATAGGAGAGAAAAGCTTCCCATTTTTTTCTTTAAAATTTTCTGAGTCATTCTCAGTGCCTTGCATTACCATGAATGTTTTGTTAACAGTTTCTCAATTTGCAAATACAAACACATGCACTCTTATGGCTTTAATTTGACTAATGTATGTATTGAATCTATATATTAATATGTAAATATTTGATCTGATTATAATAATGCATATCATGTTATAAGTATTTTTTAATTGACATATCCTTTCATTAATGTAGTTTTCCAATTTTCTCAAAAATGGATTAAAATGTCCATATGTATTTTACATACTTAAAATAGACAAATATCCTTTTTATAGGAACCAAGATATATTATTATCCTATAGCTACTATAAAAAAAGCTTCATGGTTTAGAACACCACAGATATATTAGAAGTCCAGGATAGATTCCACTTCTCAAGGGGGTTGAGAAGCCTGAATGTTTTTTAGAAAGACAATTTGTTTCCCAGCTTTTTCTGGCCTCTGATAGCTCCTTTCCTTCCTCTTCAAAGCCAGCAATGTTACTTCTGCCTTTCTGCCATAGTTATATTTCCTCTCAAAGCCCTATTCTGACTCTGTTTTCTATCTTTAAAAACTCTCTGAGTGCATTTGAGCCATCCAGAGAAAAGAGGAAATCTCCTTACTTTAAGGACTGATTCCTTTTGACATATAATTCAACATCATCTCAGGTTCTGGAGGGTAATTATTTGGTCTATAACATAGTTTGTAAATTATGTTTGTTGAATTTACTACTCTTGGTTAATTTTAATATGCTAGATATATTGGCAATAATAGATGTGTTGAAAGGTCTTGTTTTGTTTTATTAACTTTCCCATTGCTTTTTAGTTTTTATACATTTGTGCTATATGTGGATATAGACTCCCTGCTTTCATGTCCCCTGTTTGTTTGTAGGATCATTTTGAGTAGGACATTCCCTCTGACTATCCTTTCTTCCTTACTTTTTTCCTATGCTCATCCTTCCAGTTACCTCAACCTATTCTCCTAGAAAATTCTGTCCCAAATCAAAGCTTAATGTATTGGTTTGGGATCCTAAACTAGTAGTGACTTCATGAATATCAAATATCTAGTTTCTGAGACAAAGGAAGATTGTTTCACTTCCCGAGGGCAAAATGAGTCTATACCTCTCAAATCTCTAGACCAGTCACTTTCTATAAACTTTGATTCTGGGAGGTGCTTTCACAGTGTGTGTGTGTTCAGTCTGCTCATAAACCCTACACTCATTCCTCACTTCAAGAAGTGACCTCATTTGAGTTCTATGTATGAAAGAACAGTTAAAACCAATTGCAGAAGCTAAATTTCTTTCTAAGGTGCCAATTCCTTTCTCTAGATCTGGATCCCAGAAAAACCTAGGGATTTGTGGACCTTTGACCCATAATCCTTATTTTATTTTACTTGCATGATCAGCAAAGATGCCATTAGTATCTCTTTGCCCAGAGCCTGAAAACTGATTTTCATTCACTTATTTTTTAATTTTTCAATTTGCTTGAAGTAAAATAGAAAGTTTCATTTGTACCATTTACTTCTAATGGACTAGTGTTCATTTATTATATGGCACTGTCATACCTCTTAACTTCCTTGCTCCACAGAACTAATTTCCTTAGTTTCAAAGAATGTAGTGAAGGGGTATTTCAAGGGTTCAGAAGAGCCTTCTCTATCTTCCAAGATATCTTTTATCTCATATCACTTCCCAAATTCTCAGCTTCTTACTACTATTTCTTCAGCTATTTCAAAGCTTCTTAAAACTTGTTCAAGAAACACATCATGTCTAAAATTTGAAGGTGTCTCATTGTTAGGATATAGTGTCTTATCATAGAACAAGATATAAGACACAGTATAAAATACATGTCCTGACAATTTTATCCTTCCTCTGTATGGAATGGAGTTAAGAGTTACACAAGTCCTGTGAAAGTATTTCAAACCCAAACTCAAGGTTCTCAAAGGAAGTCAACATAAAAACCTATCTGTCTTTTAATTGCCATTACATAGATCAATGACCCTTGCAGCTTGGGGATGATATTGAGAATGGAGAGTTCATCCTATACTCCATGTTTGGCCCACTAATGTGAAGCTTGGGCTACAAATCCACGGTCATAAGTGTATTAAGATACAAATTTCTCAGGAAATCCAAATAGGGTTTCAATCAACAAATGTGTCAATTTTGGGTATAGATTGGGTGGCTCAAGTCAATAGAATGAACTAAGATGGACAGACCAAACCAGAGAAAGTGTCTACTGCAAGCAGAATCCAATGCAACAGTGAATGAGACGGGAAGTCTACCGGGAACTACCTGAAAGTTCCTGGCCTACTGGATCAAAGAATCTGAATCTTGGCAGGGTTATTGGCTTTGGCCAGGGTCTACAGGCAGGATAGCCTTTCCATGTTGGTTCAGCATCTTTTAACCACTGGCAGTCCATGCAAGACCAATGTAAGTGTCTGAATTTCTTGTGGATTTTAAAAGCAAATGGTTGCATATCTGTTGGCTCTGAGGAGAGTAAAATTAAGTTTAGTCTTCACTCTCACATTTAATTGACAATCAACAGTATACATTGAATACATACAGATTTGCATATGTGAGTCATATCTCAATAAGTTGTTTTATTTTTCACTGTAAAGGCAGCCCTGATTATTCGTGGCATGATGTGACAATAGATGCATGCAAAATATCACCACTAGATACTCTTAATCAAATGCTTATAAGGGGAAAAATTCATCACGACCATATATGATACCTTTCATCATCTTTGTCATAATAGCAAGTTTAGGATTAGATAGTTCCTAGTGTTGCTAGACAAATTCAGAAAAGAAATGGATGGTCTTAGGGATTCCAAATGCCAGCTCAAAGGCTACATGTGTAACAAAAATGTCTACCTTTTTTCTAATGTAGCTGAGATTGTTAAAAGCAAAAGCTATAATCTCATTCTGCAAGTGACAGAATTACAAGCAAATTAAATTTCAAAGATATCTTCTGCTAAAATGGGGGATATTTATTAGGGTGGAATAGGATTATGAAAATCAAAATAATAACATATGAAAGGGATCTGTTGAAGCTCGGAACATTTAACCTTGACTTATGGTATCTTGTTTGCCAGGAAAAGGAGACTTTCTAGTACACCTCGTTCTGCATTTCAGAAGATTAAACTTGCTGTTTCTGAGGAAACTGTAACAGTCTTCCCTGAGATAGTTGCCTGCCTATTCTCATAATCCATGCTTACCACTCCTCTTTGATTCAAGATTTATAATTACCCTCAGCAGGTGTGGCATAAAGATGGTATACCATAGTCCCAAATGATTGTTTTTTCTACTTTATACAGATAGTAATCCAGAAAAACATGTGTTTTCATCCAGCATAGATGTTAAGGGTTTGGGATAAGGGTTGAAGGAATATACAATTATATCAGGCTTAATTTATAGATGTGGGACCACTAAGCACTAACCTGTTTCACGGGTTGCCTAAAACATGGACTAAAAGATGTCCTATACTAAATGAAGATTGAATGCCATACATACCATGATATAATGCAGAGGAAGGAATTTAAAATCTTAGGAGGAAGGCTAGGCATGGTGGCTACTGCTTGTGATCCTAGCACTCTGGGAGGCCAAGGTATGTGGATTTCCTGAGCTCACAGATTTGAGACCAGCCTGAGCAATAGCAAGACCCTGTCTCTAAAAATAGACATTGTTGCAAGGTGCCTGTAGTCCCAGTTACTTGGGAGCCTGAGGCAAGAGAATCACTTGAGCCCAGGTGTTTGAGGTTGCTGTGAGCTATGTCACCATGGCACTCTACTGAGGATGACAAAGTAAGTAAGACTCTGTCTCAAAAGAAAAAAAAAAGAAAACTTAGGAAGATTGGAATTTTTAGAGCAGATTTGTTGCTTGTGACCTGCTCACCCACGTTGGGAAGATCAAGAGGGCACAACTTGCAGCATGAGTGAAAAGGATGCAACAACATCCTCCTCAAAAGCTCTGTTCTTCTCTGCAGGTCAGAAATTACAGTGGGAATAGTCAATACAAAATTGGAAAGCCTACGTGCAATATGGATGATTGGCTCATAGGGTTCATGAGCTAAAATGATGACACTTAAACAGTAAGGCAAGGTGTGTGGGCAGGTTATCATAATGGACAGCAGAGTCAAAAGAGCAATAAGATTTAACTACAGTGACAACAGCTTTTATCAAAAAGTCACAAAACAATAAATGCAAGTGTGGATTGAGGAGAGACACTATTGGTGGGGCTATGGAAAATAGTTCAGAGATTTCTCAAAGAAGTAAAAGTAGAACTACCATTCAATCTAGCAATCCCACTCCTTGGTATTTTACCCAAAGGAGGACAACAACATTTTATTAAAAAGATTTGAACATTTATAGAAGCACAATTGCAAAGATACGGTTTTTTCCCATGGCCTTAGCCAGACTAGCTACTATTTGAGAAGTGAAGGCTAGCCTATTGTCTGACCTTATACTACTGGGAAGTCTATATCTAGGCATTATATCTTCTAAGAATTTCTTGATTACAACTTGTGCTGTCTCTTGTTTGGTGGGAAAGGTTTCTACTCATTTAGAGAAAGTATCTATGAAAACTAATAAATATTTGTATCTATATTTACCTGGTTTGACTTCGGTAAAATCAACTTCTCAGTCGCACCTGGCTTGGTCCCATGTTGTCATGACCCCAGGTTTTGGGGTTGTGGTTGACTATTGGTAAGGGTGCATGCTTTATAGGAAGCAACTATTTCATTAATTTTGGCATTTTGGCCTTGTATTTTGATACCTGTATGTCTGAGTAGGTCTTTCATCTTTCTGGAACCCAGGTGTGTAGAGCCTTACATCCTCTGTAAGACTTCCTGCCCTAATTTTGCAGGAAGTAAAACTTTTCCATCACAAGTGAGCCACCACTTATTATACTGCTCTGGGGTATGTACCATAAGGATATGGTGCATCTATTGTAGGTCTTCAGTGGTATAATCGGGAGCTTATGGCAAGTTTGGAGATCTTAGATCTGGCATGTGGAGGGGAAGTTTTGGCTTGTGTTTTCAGCCACTTGCCTGGCAGTTAAGTCAGCTAGTCTATTTCCCTTAGCCACTGGAGTATTTCCTTTCTGGTGCCCAGGATAGTGGATTACTGCCACCCTTGGGGGGAGCCAGAGAGCTGAGAGAAGGTCAAATATTTCTTCTTTATGTTTGACAGTTTTTCCCTCAGCTGTGAGCAGCCCCTGTTCTCTGTAAATTGCCCATGGACATGAGCAGTAGCAAACGCATACCGGCTGTCAGTATATATATTGAATCTCATGTCTTTTTTTAAGACAAGGGCCTTCGTGAGGGCTATCATCTCAGCCTTCTGGGTGGAGATGCTGGCCCGGAGGGGGTTAGCCCATACTATTTTAGTCTCAGTTACTACCGCTGCCCCAGCATACCTGTTACCATCTTTGATGTAACTGCTGCCATTGCTGTACCAGGTCACCTCCGCATCAGGCAAAGGTTGATCTTTAAGGTCGTGGTGGGTGCTGTGTACTTGTGCCAGGATCTCGGAGCCATCGTGAAGCTGAGTGTCTATGTCTGGATCTGATAGGAGGGTGGCTGAGTTGAGCGTTGCCTTAGGCATAAACTGGATCTGAAGATGGTTGAGTAGCAGACTCTGGTAATGAGTCAGGCATTGCTCATCTATCAGTCTGGGGGCTGCTTCAACACCCCCTCTATGGCACAGGCAGTTCTAATTATTAGTTCTTGCCCTAGAGTGAGTTTGTCTGCATCTTTGGTGATAAGGGTGGTAGCAGCTATAATCCACAAGCACGGAGGCCAACCCACTGCTACAGGATCTAGTTTTTTTGACAGATAAGCCACTGGCGGGTTCCATGGCCCTAGAGTCTGAGTCAACACCCCTTTTGCTACTCCTTTGTGTTCATCAACGTACAGGTGAAAGGGCCTGGTAATGTCAGGAAGGCTTAAAGCAGGGGCGGAGTAGAGCTTTCCTTAAGGCATGGAAAGCCTTACTTTGTTCCTCTGTCCGTTGAAAAAATGTTCAGTGTTTTTAGTGGCTTCATATAGAGGTTTAGTCATTTCAGCAAAGCCTGGAATCCAGAGTCAGCAAAAGCCTGCTGGGCCTAGGAACTCTAACTGCCCAGGGTGATGTAGGCAATGGGATTTTCAGTACCATTTCTTTTCTGACCTGGGTTAGTCACCTCTGACTCCCACCTCAGTACATATCCCAGATAACTCATGGTTAGTTGACAAAGCTGAGCCTTCTTTGCTGAGGTTTCATAGCTGAGGGAGTCAAGAGTGGTCAGTAGTCTCCCATTCTTTGGACACACTTGGATTCTGAGTCTGTTATCATCTACGTACTTCAGTAGGGTCAGATCAGGGTGTGTCTTACAGAAGTCACCCAGGTCTTCATGTAACACCTCATCAAAGATGATGGGAGAGTTCTTGAACCCTTGAGGTAGGTGGGTTCAGGTGAGCTGCCCATGGATGCCAATTCGGGGTTGCTCCATTTGCAGGCAAACAGAGGTTGACTCTGTGGGGCTAGTGGGAGACTGAAAAAGGCATCTTTAATATCTAACACTATATACCATGTCTGAGTTGGAGTCAGTGAGCTTAGGAGGGTGTACGGATTAGGCACAGTGGGGTGGATATCTATTCCCTTTTTGTTGATTTCTCTCAAGTCCTGGACAGGCTGGTAATCATTTGTTAAAGGCTTCTTGACTGGCAACAGGGGGGTATTCTAGGCCGACTGGCAAGGGACTAAAATTCCAGCCTCTTTAAGCCTCTGGATATTGGGGCAATATACTATTCCATGCCTCCTGAGACAGGATATTGTTGCACCCGGGTAGGCTCAGCCATTGGTTTTAGTTCTACTAGAATGGGAGGCCAATGCAAGGCTAGCCCAATTCTTCTGGTCTCAGCCCATGATGCCGGAAATTGGCAGAGCCACTTTGTCATGTCTTTGGGTGAGGGGGCTGGTTGAGGAGGCTGATGTAGCCGATATTCATCTTCTAAGTGGATGGTCAATACCTGGATTGGGTGCCCCTGTTGATTAGTCACCTGGGGCCCGTTTTTCTCAAAAGTGATCTGTGCTCCTATCTTGGTGAGGAGGTCACACCCCAAGAGAGGGTAGGGGCAGTCAGGAATAACCATGAACGCATAGGATACCCGACCCATGCCTAGGTCCACGGTTCTTTGGGTAGTCCATGAATACTGTTTCATGCCAGTGGTGCCTTGCACCCAAGACTTCCGGGAATCCAGGGCCCCTTTGTCTTTGATCAGAACTGAAGGTTGGGCCCCAGTATCCATGAGGAAGTCAACTGGGGTCTCCTCCACTTTCAAAATTACCCAGGGCTCGGGGAGGGGTTTCGAGCCCTGACCCCTGCAATCATTTAGTTATCCAAGTTCTAACACAGGGACCTGGTTTATCTGCTCTGGGCCTCTCTTTTTAGTGCACTTGTGAGCCCAGTGTCCACTCTCCTTGCAGTACGCACATTGGTCTTTGTGGAGATGAGGTCTATTACTAGCTGGTGGGCCTGCTCAGGGTACTGTCTCCTTATGTTTACCAAGATAGTTTAGCTGTCAAGCTTTATCTTCTGGAGTTCCCTCCGTGGTGGCCAGAAAAATCCTCACCAGGTCTTGGGTCTGCTTCCTAGCTGTGTGTGACTACTTCTCTTCTGGAGTTTCTCTATTGTACACTTTTTCTGCAATTGTCAACAGATCCTGAAGGGATTGTCTATTTTATGAAGTTTCTGCTGGATGTCTGGGGCAGATTGATTGACAAAAGCCATAATTACAGCGGGCTTACTATCTTCTGCCTCTAGATCCATAGGCATATAAGTGTGAAACACCTCCATTATGTGCTCTAAGAATGCTGCCGGCGTTTCTGTCTTCTCCTGCACTACATTGTATACCTTTGATAAGTTGGTTGGTTTACAGACAGCCTTCCTAAGCCCTCCCATCAGTCTGGTGGTAAACTCGGAGCCTCTCCTTACCTTTAGCTGTGTTAAAATCCCAAGTGGGTCGGGTTAGGGGGAAAGCTTCATCAATCAAAGCCTGGTTAAGGTAGGGGTCCCATCTTCTCTGGGGACAGACTTTCTGGCTTCCGCCAAGATTCATCCCTGTTCCTCGGTTGTGAACAGGACGTGCAAGAGTTGCTGGCAATCATCCCAGGGAGGCTGGTGGGTAAATAGAATGGAATCTAAAAGGTTAACAAGTGCAGTGGGCTTCTCAGAGAAAGGGGGGGTTCTGCATTTTCCAGTTATATAAATCACTGGTTGCAAAAGGTCAGTAATGCAGGGGCTGTTCTCCTTTCTTATCTGGAGGGCTGACTGCTCAAAGGGGGAGGGCCGTAGAGTCAGCGGTAACGTGAGGCTGTTATTGCCACACTCTGTGGCAAGTGTGGGGAGGACTCCTGGCTGGGTTTCCTCTTAAAGGGACAGCTTCATTATCTGGCCCCCATGGGTGAAGAGGGGGGGTTCCGGTATGCAGGTGGAAAGAGGGTTTCTGGATCCGTGCCTCCCTGCAAAATGGGGTATAAGGGGGTAGGGGCAGTGGGTTGCTTGGAGTATGAGGGTTTCTCTTTTAAGGCCATTATTTCTTTTTGGTTGCTGGGACTCAGAGGCAGCATGGCCTTTAACCAGTTTGGTGGATTCTCCACTAAGTCTTGCCATATGGTGATTTACAGAATCTGATCTGGGTGTCCTGTTGGAGACCTATAAGTCACATTTTTAACTTGGAGAATAATTGGAAGATAGTGCCCTCTGGTGGCCAGCGAACATTAAAAGTCGGCCATTCATTCCTGCAAAAAATTCCAAGTTTGTCTTTTTTCATTTGAAACTCGTACTGCCGGGTTTCACCCCTTGAAATCCTGGAAATGAGCTAATGTTAGATTTAAAGGCATTGTCTGACCCATGTTGCCCACACCCTAAAACCACAAACACAGAACAAGGCTCACCAAGCACAAAACACAGACAGATCAATTGAAACACCCCCCCACAAAAAAAAGACTGAGTACAAAAATGAAACCAAAACTGAAACTGGGATGGCAGCCGTGGCTCAGTGGGAGATATCCATCAAAAGAAGCATACCTCAACACTGATTGGGGATTTCACATCCAAATCTGCCTGGGGAGGGGGGACGTCTCCCACTTCTCCCTTCTGGTTGGTCCCCAGCATGTCCACCTTGACCCTACACCAGCATCAGATCAGACTCTTAACTGGCCCAACACAGAACACAAGATGTAGGCCCTCAGACACTTACTAAACTTTCCTAGAGGGGATCCATGGGGGATCCCAGGATGAGCCCCCAAATGTGCCCAGATCATGATGTCCCCAAGAACCACCAGGGAGCCAGGGTCTGATGCAAAAGCAGGAGAGTTTTATTCAAGGTTGTGAACCTGGGCCTCCAGTTTCTCCTCAGAGCGAGATCAGGCCTGCCCTGTTCTAAGGGGGAGGGTGGCTTTTATGGGTGAGGGGAAGGGAGTGACCTCTATGTGAGGTCCTGTGTGCCTGATTGGTAGGGGTCACTAAGGTGGTGTCATGTGCCTGTGTCCTGACATCTGAGAACCTGAAACTTAAGCTTAAGATGATGTCAAGACCAACTCTATATCTGTATATTTGGGAAATTAGAGAAAACAAATTCATTATAAGATACAAACTACCAAAGTGTATTTCAAAGAGACCATTATTTTAATTTACTGTGAAACCTGGATCAACCTCCTCTGAGGAACCTTTAACTGCCCCTACCCCCATATCATCATCCAGTTTCAGGAAGAAGTTGCTTGGAGCAGTCAGTGTCCTTTTTCCCAACAGCAGTTGGAGCTTCTATTCAGAGAGGAAAGATTGATACAGGGCTCCATCCTTCAGGGAATCCCCCATTATCTAGGCCCAGGTAAGCTCAGCATGCATCCTCTAGGCTCTAACAAAATCAAGAACAGAAGCAGCAGCTTTTGAGGTGGTTGATATGTGAGGTAAATCCACACCAGCAAACTTCTTGTTCCTGGCAATAACTGGCATTGACATTGGCAAAAGTGAGAGAATTTCATTTGTTGAAACTATAGGGAAGTGATCCCCAATCTTCTCACCCTTAAGAGTGTAATCTGTCAAAAAAAAAAAAGAGTGTAATCTGTCACAGAATTGAAATTATACACACTGCCAACAGTGTGGCTACTCCTTTTTTTTTTTTCTATGAGGGCGGGCCCTCACTGGTTTTGTTGGAATAATTTTGTTAATTACTTTGTGCTTTTTGTTCTTCTACTTAGCAGGAAGGAGAGCTACTAGATAAGAACAACAGATGAAACAGACAACTCCAGGTCTCTCCCTTACCCCATACAAGAATATCTTAAAGGAAAAAAGGGGGGACATGTAGGAGACTGAGCACTAGACTTACAGAATCAGCTACCAGCCCTTGAAGAAGGCCCTGGGAGTGAGACAATCTCCTAGTAGGCGTGGAGATGTTTTGCAGCCTGGAGACAAGCCCTCAGGCAGCTGCATGCCTTAATGAGATAAGATCAGTAGCTCAGCAAGGAAGCATTATACTTTGTAACATTCCTAGGGCAACAAGAGCCAGGAGGACTGCATTCAGGCCCAGATGCCACTATTTTGTGTGATCTTGGACTAGCCTCCTGATCAACTGTGCTTTGGTTTCCTCACTAATAAACTAGAAATAAATATAGTATCAGGACTTTAGGAGAGTTAAAAGAAATAATCAATGTAAAATACTTAGATTAGAGTCTTAAATATATTTTCAGTAATTGCCAGTCAATACTCCCTTTACTTATATTATCATTACTGCTATTATGGTAGATATTTTCTTAATTGCTACTATGTAATGGACTGAAGAAAAATGAAGTCTGCTTTAGGAATAGCTGGATATCTTTATTCCAAATAATTTTTATCAATCTGTGACTTGAACCTTTCCTATTTTCTTCTGATTTTGAAATTCCATTTTATAATGCTTCCTTTATGAGTTAAAAAGAAAACTATGTTTGCAAATACAAATTATAATAAATGGTGAAAACTTAAAGAGAGTAACTATTTTTCATTACTACATTGTTTTATACATGTAAGATTTGCCCAGGCTACAATTTGCATATGAATGTGTTTATTATTATCTTCTTGAAAGAATCCTAAAACCCTCAATTATTGCCTTCCCCCTACAAAAAAAATTACAGCTATGTGAGGTGATGGATATGTTAATTTCCTTCATTCTCTTACTTATTTATTTAATTTGTTGCTACAGAAGTTCTTAATTTTCATGAATTCAAAATTATGAAATCTTTCCTTTTGGTTTAATGCTTTTGGTATACTGCTTCTTGTGTATAAAGTGTTATTCTGTATTACCTTCTAGAACCTTTGTTTATTTATTTTTGAATCCTTCATGTTTTGCTCTAAAGTCCATCTGGAATTAATTTCTGAATACAACATAAGGTTTGGTTTGAGATTCTTTTTTCTTCCCCCATGTGATACATGATGGATCCAGTGCAATTTATTGGAAAAGCCATTTTTCCCTTATTGCACTGTAGTGAAGATAGATAGGTAGTTGGATAGATAGATTTGAGTGTCTCTTTAAAAGTTCTTCTTTGTTATTTTGGTCTTTATGTCTAACTTTGTACCAATACTGTACTTTCTTAATTATAGTAGCTTTAAAATAAAACTTGATATCCATTGGAATGAGTCCTCCACTTTGTGAAAGATATTCTTGTTTTTTTGTTTTTTTTTTTTTTTTTGCTTTTTATATCTCTACAAGATTCAGGTAATAAATTTCCACAAAAGACTGCTAGGAATTTGACAATTTAATTGAAGCTATAGATCAACTTTGAGAGAGCTGACATCTTTACAACTTTGTGTCTTCCAATTCCAGAGCATGGTACACTCCTCTAACAAGAAAAGTCTTCTTTAATTTTTTCAGGAATATGTTTGAGCTTTTTATGTAGTTTTCTTGCACATTTTTTCTTTTCTTTCTTTATTAGTTTCATTAAAGTATGGCCAACAGAGCAGATTTCACAAATCTGAAGTGCATGATCTGATTGATTAGTTTTTAGGTAGGTATATACTTATGTAATCACTACCCAGAACAAGCTACAGAACATTTTCAATAACTCAGGAGACTTTTGTGATCTCTCCTTGTTGATATCCCTAAAAAGGTGGGCACTATTCTGATTTCTATCAGTGGATATAACATTTACTGTTTCTGTTTCTGAATTTTATACTAATAAAAGGAGCACACAGGATATATTGTTTTGAGTATGGCCTTTTTCAATAAACTTTATATTTGTGATATTCATTCATATTGTGTTGCAAAGTTTAATACTTATCATTGCTTTGAATTTCAGGAGAAATTCTCTTTACCATTCTATTAACTGACATTTGGAATGTTTCTAGTTCAGGGCTATTATGAATAACACTGTTGTAAACATTATTGTACCTGACTTTGATAATCATAGGCACCTCTTCCTACTTATAGGTATATGCCGCCAAATGACTAGACCTAAAATATATATAGGTTTTATATGTACATTATATGTACATATACATATACATATGTGCATATAGGGTACTGACTACTAGACTGTTTGTATACCACCAAAGTGCTGCACCCATTTAGGATGTGACCAATAATATACACATTGTAGCCATTATCATGAATGAGAAGAGTGAAATGGCTATTTAAGTTTTTATTCATTTAACATTTTATTTATCATATAGTATTGGATTATTAGTCTTTTTAATAATTACCAGTAAAAGTTCTTGGTATAGTTTAGATATGAGTGCTTTGTTAAATTTATTTTATCGTAAATATCTCTTCATATGGGGCTTGCCTTTTTTTTTATTCTTGCAATATTGTATTTTGCTAAATGGAAGTTATTGATTTTATTTATTTATTTCACAAAATTTCTCTCTTTTGTCCAGGATGGAGTGCAGTAACATTGCCATAGCTCACTGCAACTTCAGACTTCAGGGCTCTAACAATCCTCCTGCTTAAGGGCTACAAGTGCATGCCATCAAGTCCAGATAATATTTGGGGGTTTTTGTTGTTTTAATGTTTGTTTATTTTTGTAGAAACAGAATCTCACTATGTTTCCCAGGCTGGTCTTGAATTCCTGACCTCAAGGTAACCTCCCACCTCACTTTCCCAAAGTGCTTTTTTTATTTTTGATAAATTCAAATTAGTCAATTATTTTTTCACAGTTGGTCTTCTCATGCTATAGACAGAAAGGTATTTCCACTGTTTTCTTCTAGAAATATTATTTTTACCTTTAATTTTTGATCTATGATCTATTCTAAATGAATTTTTGTATATGGTGAGAGGAAAACATGAGATTTATTTTTTGTTACATATGGGTAATCAGTTGATGCAAGATTACTTACTGAATTGATCATCATCTTTTCCCCACAGAATTCACCTGTTCCTTTGTTATAAATCAGGTCACTACAGATTTATAGATGTGTTTCTTGTTTTGTAGTGTATTTCAGTATCCACTTGTTTTCTTTCTTTTTTTTTTTTTAATTGAATGTTAACTATGTACATTAATGCACTTCTGGGGTACAGTGTGGGGTTTTCACATGCATTCTGAAATACTTCCATCAAACTGGTCAACACAGCGTTCATGTCATTTTCTCAGTTATTGCTTTAAAACGTTCACATTCTATTCTTAGAAAAATTCACCTGTACCCCCATAAGACAAACCTCAGAAGTGATCCCTCCAAACCCCCTCCTTCCTCCCATTCCCCCATCCCTTCTCCCTCCCCCCTCTGCATGTTCTTAGGCTATTTGGTTATAGCTTTCATATAAAAGGTTTAGATTACTCTCATAATAGGGGTGTGTACATTGGATACTTTTTCCTCCATTCTTGTGATACTTTGCTCAGAAGAACATTCTCCAGCTCCATCCATGTGAACATGAAGGATGTAAA
>CAUYTI010010367.1:0-28280 GCA_963575145.1 Galago senegalensis | reverse complement strand
GGGGGGGAATCTGTGTGTGGGGGTGGGGTGGGGAATCTGTGTGTGGGGGTGGGGTGGGGAATCTGTGTGTGTGTGTGGGGGGGGAATCTGTGTGTGGGGGTGGGGTGGGGAATCTGTGTGTGTGGGGGGAATCTGTTTGTGGGGGGGAATCTGTGTGTGTGGGTGGGGTGGGGAATCTGTGGGGGGGGGAATCTGTTTGTGGGGAGGAATCTGTGTGTGTGTGTGGGAGAATCTGTGTGTGGGGGTGGGGTGGGGAATCTGTGTGTGTGTGGGGGGAATCTGTGTGTCTGTATGGGTTTAGGGGGCATTCTAGAAATTTGTCCTACTTCATTCCTTCTACCACATACTACATATAAATTAGGGCAAAAGAGATTGTCCTTCTCCTGAATTGCTACAGATACCCCAAAGTAACCTCCTCCAAAGAGAGGCTTTTCTTTTTAAAAGTCATGTGGAAAAATAGGAAGCTTCCTAATCTTTATTTCGTCCAGTCCAATGGCTGTTAGGAAGAGTTATTGTGTAGCCCAGCACTGCTTTTATTAAAAAGAACCGGGCCACTTATTTCCTTCAAAGTTTTCAGTGTGTTTAAATCTTCTCTAGGTAAACAAAACTTTTATTGGAAATAATATTTTGAGACTGTGACACATTTCTCATGGGAAGTGGTGCTGAAAGCCCTTGTGTGTGACGGTCCTGCAGATAGCCTATGTTTCTGCTTTGTCCCTGGGTTGTGGGGACAGAGGGCAGGAGCCAGTCCCACCGCTAGCTCTTGGGGACAGATTTGGCATGAACACAAGTGCCAGCACTATGAAGGTGAGGAGGCCAGGAGACCTGTGGGTGGAGGCCAAGAGCGCTGGGGCAGCCAGCGACTTCTTCTAGTCCTGACCATGCCCACAACAGAGGCTGGACTCAGGAGCTCCAAGAAGCAGTCAGGTTGTGACCTCGGGCTCTGGATGTCACGCTGTTTTGGCATTTTTGTCATTGATGCCCTGATCCATAGCTGGTGATTTATTAGAATTTATTAAGTTTGGCAGACCTGTAGAAGGAAGGGAGTACAGTGTCATCCTGGTGGTATGTTGACGTCATCTCATGTCCCTGGCTGCCCCCCCCAGGACTGCCGCGTCAGCCGGGCAAGCTGCCAGTACCAGGACAGGGTTTCTGCCTCTCACTCGTCCATCCGTTTCATTACTTTCTTCCCCAGGTCTACAGCCTTCCCTCCTTGACTTTATCAGGCTGTCTCCTGGAATCTCTTATTAAAGGGATAATTAATCATGTGATACCCTCTAGTTTTTGCATCTGAGTTTTCAAGAGCTCTCCAGATTTTTATTGCCTGAGGGTCCATATGCTGTAGACATAATACCGTCAACAGTAAATTGCCTTCTGGAGGAGAAATTGACAAACAACTTTATAGTTGCATTTTTAGCCTATCTGAAGGCCAGAAGCATGTTCAGGATTTATGAAGTTCCTGAATTTAAAATATAAGCAATAAAATTTTCTTAAGGTGAGACCCCATCTGCACCTATTATTACAAAGTCTTAAAGGTACTTTAGCATATGACATGTTAATAGGAGATTTTTTTTCTTTTTCTTTTTGAAAAATAGTGTTTAAGGAAATTAAGGAAGTTTACTTGCATGAAACATCATCTGTGTTTGCAAACTTAAGCCGTTCTGCTGGTTAAACAGTCTGACAAAAAATTTTATCTCTAAAGTATGACTTTGGTGGTGTATTTAAAAGAATCACGGCTGCTGTAAGGAGCCCAGAGGAGACGTCCATTTCTCAGGGCGTCTGCTGTGCTTAGCCTAAGGCATTAGGGGGCCTGGGATTGACAAAACTAAAATTTGTGTAATATTTTTTCCTTTTCTAAAATCCATTTTCAGTTTATTCACCCGATACCTCTGATACATTAGAAGTTGTCACTTAGTCCAGAGACAGGGCCGGTTTGCTAGGCAATTTCCCACACCGAACAGCTAGGGGAGCGGGAGAAGCGTCTCTGTGCCTCTGTAATGGTTGTTTTTGACCCTACTGCATCCTTTGTGAAATTATACCCAACAAGATTCTCCACCTTCACCACACTGTGTGCAGAGCACACTGCCATTTCAGGGCGTCCATGCTGTACAGCTGTCACCAGCAGACATCTGTAGGCCCTTCCTCATCTTCCCCAGACCTAAACCCAGTGAATTTAAAATATAAGCAGTTCACTGTCAGTGCCAGTGAACACTGACAATCCCCTTATCCTCCTCAGGCCCAGCCCCAACCCCACCATTCTTCTCTGTCTGCCAGCACACTTGGGCCCCTTCACGCAGGGAGGAGCGTGCCCAGACCCAGGGCTAGAACCATCCCCTCCCCAGCCTCTTCCCTACCAGGACCTCAGGGCTGCTGGGCAGCTGCAGAGCCCATGTGGACAGACTTTTCTGGGTGGGAAGGAACTTTGCACTTCTCTGCAGTCTTACACAGATGTGGGGACAATCCCTAGTACAGACAGGACCCCGGTGCAGCTGACACAGATGCTGAAGAAAGAAAGGCCAGGTTTGGATTACCGAGCACGTAAAGGGTGCTGGGTCACGTCGTCACCGTCTCCTCTGGGACTTTGCTAGAGAGTGTTGGGGAAGGAGACAGATGGAGAAGAAGCCTGGGGGGGGGGGTGGTCTCCAAGCCAGGGCGTTTAGGGAAGAGGCCCTGGCACCTACTGCTACCTCGCTGGGGGCCTCACCCTACCTGACGACTCAAGGCGGGTTTGGGTGGCTCTTGATATTTAGCTGGTTTTTCATAGTTCCAAGGATCATTATTGCCCACTGACTTTTTTTTTAATCTCCATAGACATCTGAGGTGGTCTTATTGGTATTGATGTTTCCATTTCTCTGCTCTGGGTTCTCTAACTAGACTATAGTCATTAAAACCAAAATTCCAGACCAGCACAAGGTCTCTGATGGACACAGCCGAGTGCTCTGGACAGAGCTGCAGTGGTCAGGATGTGGCCTGTCCTCAGAGTGGCCTAGGATGGGGCAGGCTTTGTTGAGTTGTGGGGTCAGGACCTGTCCTTGAGAATAGCTGTCAGAAGTTTGGTGCTCAGAAGACTAGGACAGGAACTTAAGGACAGCTTTGACCTGTGGTTACGTGTCAGCAAATGGCGTAAGGACATTGACCAGCCTAGGGGCCCCTGTGTGAGAGAAGCCACGTATGAGGCAAGCTGTGACACTTGTCCCCTGAGGTGAGCACCTGTGACCCACATGGGCTAGAGAGAGGTTCCGGTGGCTGGTGCTGCTGTAGGGACCCTTGATGATATCAAGGTCCCTGTGTGCGGGTGGGTGGTGGCTCTTGGTACAGACGTGCTCCCCCAGGCCTTTGGAGACCACAGGTGTCGTCCCAAGAGGTGAAGTGGTGTGGAGTGTGAGTGGGCGGAGGTGCAGGGTATCTCTACCGGCAGGGGAGGCTCCTGCACCAGAGATGGGCAGGACTGCCAAGGAGAGGCAATACGAGGGTTTGTGGCTTTCAAAGCCTAATGGTTATGTATTGATCTTTAGTAAACTTTGAGTCTTCAGCTAAATTAAGTGCTTGTTCCCGTGAGCAGGTGATTTCACCTTGAGGACTATGCCGGTTTCTCTGTCCTGGTGTTGATCAATCAGGTTATTTTCATGGCGGACGCTGGGTGGTGAGTGTGTGGCCTGGTCAGTCTGGGGCCCCCAGTGCAGGGGAGAGGCTAGAGGGACCAGGTTACCCACAGTCGCCCTCTGCTGACGTCCGTGGGGGACCGGGCAGAGATGCCAGCTGGGAAGGTGTGGAGTAAAGTGCTCGGTCCTTCCCTGGGCTGCCTTGTTTGTTTTTCCACATGTATGTAGCCTTTTAATATTTTCCTAGCCTTTTCCTTAATGTATGTAAAAATATTAAAAGCCCTTGTATATTACATGAAAAACTATGTCAGCGGCCCTGCTTTTTTCTATTTATTAAAACTTTTCAAGCAGTAAAAACATTTTACTTGTTAATGAGGGAAGTGGGAAATTAATGACACAGAGCTTGGATCCACCGCGCCGTCTCCTCCTCACCACGCACCCACGGCTTCCCCACTGTGTGGAGTTTAATTTCTGCGACAGGGTTCAGTAAGCAAATGCAAATAGATGTAATGATTTGCATCAGTAGATCACTTCTCAGTTTAATATCCTCAGATATTTTGGGTCAAGGACTCTTTCTTTGGGAGACTGGTATGATTTCTAGAGCTAAAATTGTTAGTATTAGTAATATTATATTATGCAGAAGTGAAGTGAGATCAATGTGTCATTTTCATAAAGTCAGGTTTCCATGTCACTTTTGTTCGTTAGGGTGAAAGGAGACTCGTAGAAATGTCCCCTGGCAGGTGCTTTCCGCAGGTGAGGCTGATGCTGCCAGCGTACCATCCCTGGCATCTTTTGAGCCGGAGTCTCGTCTCTTTACCTTGTGCGTACAGATCTGTGGGGCACGTGGTGCTTTTATTGAGTAAGTTCCAACAAAAGCATGGATTAAGAGTAGGACTACAGTGAGGACTGACTGAGCCTTCTGTGCTCAGTCTGGGGTGGTGATGGGCTGAGGGAGGCACAACCTGTCCTCAGGGAGCTCTATTGGGGGACACAGAAATGTTGGTGAATGATCAGGAGGTGCGGTGAGAGCACCGTGGAAATACACAAAATAATGATTGGGGCAGCTCCAATCTGAGCACCGGGAGGCTTTCACAAAAGGGAGGCCCTGGATCTCATTGCTTGCTGGCTCCAAAGCCTCCCTCGGGGCTCCCTGTTTCCGCTGCAGAGGTTAAGTGCACGTGTGGGCTTTCCCAGCCTCCCTGCAGAGGGCTGTGGGGGAAGTGTAGGCCTGAAGGTTTGCTCCTTGGAAAGGAGCAGTGTAAGGGAGACACCCTTTGCTCCCCAGTCTCTCTGAGCATGGTCGATGTGGGTCTGGGGGCTGAGGCAACCACTTTGTGACAGTGAGGGGAAGACGCTGGGGCTGAGTGGTAGCTCACTGCTGTGAGGGGATGGGAATAACTGGTGGGCCTCATGGGCCGCGGCCTGCCCTCCTCTGAGCACCTGTGGCCTGATGCACAGCCATGAGCAACCCGTAGGGAAAGAGCTGGGGATACTGTCATTTGTGGAATTTATGCTTGTTCTAGCAAATACAGAAAAGTACAGGAAATAAGAATCACTCATGATTCTTGTTACCCAGATAAGATAGAAATAAATTATGATTTGCCTCTGATACTGTCCTAGACCCTTGAACTATACTAATAATACACACTAATGAATTTAGTAAACATTAACTTTAGGGAATTTTCACTTTAAGTTATTTAGGTTATGCAGAAGTCTGGACTTTGTTTATAGAGTGTTTTACTGATAATTGGAGAAGTTGGTTGCAGGATTTTTGATAGATACCCATTATAACGTTTCTGCATTGTAATGATGGGACGTAGCCTCTGTAAGCTGAGAATTCCCTCTACAACTTGTTTTCAGGAGTAAATTATTAGATTTGGAGAGAGAATGCTAGGGTTTGTTCTCAACTTTTTAGAAGGACTGACGTAATCTATGTATTTGAACAGAGCCCACATTCCAACATTAGTCTACAGATACTGCACTGGGTGGCGGGTTGGCTGGGTGGTCTTTGTTCTGTGTAAAATTCAGGTAGGTATCCCTGATTCCCTCTGCAGGCGCTGTGGGAAGAGGCTGTGTGGTCTGCCTCTGTTCTGCCATGCTGAGCCCCCCACACGTGGCTGAGGAGGCAGGCTTCCCGCGTGGGTCTGGGTCAGGTGTGGACACGATGGGAATATTGTCCAGACTTGGCTTCAGAGTCTTTTTAAAATTGAAAGCTATCCATTGTTAACAAATGGTCAAATATAAATGTATATCACCTTGGTTAATAGGCTGTGATGAAATGGACAGTGGTCTTTTCTAGGAAATCCTCATTGAAATATTGCTCATTTTGAGTAAATTTAATAGTATGATGAGCCATGAGCTTGGTGGAAACATCACAGAATGCAAATGGGAAGATTTGTGAGTGTTTTCCTTCCTGAATTTATCTTGGCAGAAGTGAAGAGTTTTGCTGTCTACAGCCTTTCTCCAGGGTGTTTTTGTCTATTATGAGCTGTGCAGAGCGAGACCTGGCCCACCAGGTGACATCCAGCCTCATGATGTCATGGACCGGGCTGCCGAGGGCAGGGGGTGGGTGGGTGGGTGGAGAGAAAGGCCGTTTTCATCTGAGTTAGCTAATTCCCCGTTTCCCCTTTTCAAATGGAGGCAATAGCTTTCTCCCTCCTGGACTTCTTCCTGGAGATTGGAAATCGTGTCACAGCTCTTTGTTGGGTTATTGTGAGTTCCCTGTGAAAATCCGAGTTGGTTTCGTTGCTGCTGCCCACGCTGGCTGAGGGTGAGGCACGCATGCCCCTCCATGGCTGGTTTCATGGGGTCCATTTCATTCTTTTGTGAAAATGGAGCGGATCTGGAATCTTTTCTCTTTTTCTTTCAACTGCCTCACTTTTGTTGCGGTGCATGACATCCTTCCCGGGAACGCGCCTTCTCTGGGCTGCCGCTACCCTCATTTCCTTCCTATACTGGTGGTGGTGACAGTAATCGGACTTGGCATTTAGGACTCACCATGTACATCACCCTGTGTATGTCACCACACATCAGCGGTCTTGGCCTTCTGCCAGCCTCTGTGCAGCAGTGTGGCAAAGCCCCGGCTCTCTGAGGATATTTGCATCTCCTCAGACACTGTTCCTACAGGTTCGGAAGGTGGCATCTTTGTTTGCCCTCAGGTATTATCTTGCTTACCTAAATCTTTAACCTTCCTCAGGGGAGTGCCTTCCCCGATCCCAAGGGTGCTGAACACACTGTGACCTGTGGGGTCAGTGCGGGCTGTGCACCCACCTGCACACGGCCTTTTCAGGGTTCTGCAGAATGCCTGTGTGCAGAACAGTAGTAAGAATGAATTGCCGTGCGCCGGAGCCTTCTGACTTTGCCCTGCAATCCCCTAAGACCTTTGGAGCTCAAACTAGTTTGGACCCTTGAGGGATTTATAGAAATTAGGTATGCCGGAGTATGGAAATAGCTGGCATGGTGGAAAAAATTGAGTCCTTAAGTAATTTGCTATTCCCAGTGATAATTAGGAGAAACCCCTGTTCTAACTCCACTCTCCTAATCATTTTTTACTATTTTAGGGGAGATTTCTTGAGGTATTAGCCGCTGATCCTTTTTCTTTTTTTTCTTACCGTGTGATCCGACTGTAAGGTAAGTGGTCTTGGCATATTGTGTTGCCTTGATGGGTTATTAAATTGTCACTTCTAAGAGATGGATGTGGGCTATAGAGTCTGTTGTGCTATATATCATCTTAGTCATCAGGAATGTTTCAGAAAACTGAATAAGAGTAAATTTTTTAAAATTTATGATTGAAATTAGCAATTTTATTAGGTCTTTCTAAAAAAAAACTGCAAACTTTTAAAATCTTTCTCAAAATATACATCTTTGTTCTCAAAAGAGGTCTACAGACTGCCCTAATTTGTCTTTTTAAAGGACACAGAGTTTTAGCAGAATGCTCATGCTGAGGAAGCCGACAGGTCAGGTGCTGCTCCGTGGACAGTCAGCATGGGAGGCTGGCGTGCTCTGAGATTTACTGTGCATCACCTTAGCTATCATTCCCATAAGTATTAATTTTAACTCCACTAATAAGAAACTGAACAAAAGTGGAATTATGAGTTCAGTAGTATTCTATGAAAGGTCAGTTGTTAAAAAGGCAGACTCTGACATTCTGTGAAAAAGGTGCCTTCATTAATCATCCTGATAGGAGAGCAGTGGGCGTTCTTGACCAACACCGGTGAACCTTGCAACGTAAGGTTCCAGGGCCTGATGTGCAAGTTTTTATATAAAAACAAGGATTATTTAACTATATGTTGAGATAACTCAAGGAATTTCTTTACCTTTGCAATCTGAAGTATGATACAGAAAATTTTGTGAAAATTCATGCCTGTTTTGAAATAGGAAAATCACCTGTTAATTTTAATAGGTAAATTATCACGAAAGCAGACACAGCTACATCGCGTCGTATTGCCGCAGCTCAAGGTGGTAACATATTTTCAAGCAGATGAAGGGACGTTTCCTGTATGTGTCATCTACAAATGTTGGAAAGGTTTCCGTAGGTCTCTTTTGTACTCTGTATTAATGGTTTAACGGATACACCTTGACCTTGCTCTACAAAAAAAAAAGAAAAACCATGCCCACTGTGATTCTCTGTTGTTCTTTTCTATTTATTGCTGTGGCAGAGTGCCTACTGTGTACAAAGAACTTAGTCAGACATTTCACATTCAATTATCTGAGTATTTTATGTGTCCTGCCAACTCAGTGTTAAAGTTCAATACAAACACATAAATTATTAAGCAGTTAACGGGTGACACATTCATCAGCTGAACATCTTTTCATTCAGCCATTAAAGCACAATATTGTTGGAGCTAAAGTCTGTTTCCAGGTTTTCTTTGTCTTTGCTGCGGCTACTGCATTTCACTGAAGCATCTGAACACGAGACCAGCGCAGACGGCACCGAGTCAGGATTTCCTACAGAGCTGACGTCTGTAAAGAGCAGGGTTTTTTCCTGTCCCTTTCCATCCAGCAGGGTCACATCAGAGGGGGACATGCCACAGTCCTTTAACGTTGCCCTCCAGTTGTTGCCTTAGTGTTTTCCGAGATTCTGGAGCGTGGGATGCTGTGGTTCTCCCTCTGATGACCTCCTGTCCCTCAGTTGCCTCACGGTGACCTTGTTACCTGATGGTAAGAGGGTGGGGCCGGGTGGGGCCGTGGTGGGAAGGCCCTCGGTGTCTGCTCGCTCAGGTGCAGGAGGGTGAGGCGGGAGGCCAGAAGCAGCCTATTGTGCCTCAGATGCTAAATGAGGGTGCAGAACCGGCCAGTCTGTCCCTGCTCCTCGCCAGTCCCACTGCTCTCCACTGTGGCTGCACTAATTCAGGCACAGGAACGGCTCAGAGAGGTCAAACAATTTGCCACACGTTGCTGTCCTAACAATTTTATCAATTTCGATACCAAAGTGGTATCTTGTCTGTCATGTGATAGCCGACATGCCAGTTCTCTGCGAGGACATGGAGTCGACCCTCAAGCATAATTATACACAGAGAGGATCCAGTTCAGTTTTACTAAGACCAAGTTTATCAGAGTCTACAAGCAGCCCAAACTGCTACGTCTGCAATGTTGCATTCCCTTATTGCCATAATTTTTGCTTAATGGCTGTTTGTGCTACAGTGACCAGGTCCATGGGCTGCTTAACATAAATGATTACATTTGCTTATGATTAAAAACTCCCTCCATTAGCCGCATGGCACCCCGGACTTGTAAATGATTTGTTGTTAAAGTGTTATACTTCATTAGCTGTGCTGTTGACTCCAGAGTCATTGTCTAAGAGTTAAGAACACTTGCAATGAGCTGTATAATATGGAACCTCTAACAAAATTTAAAAAGAGCCAAGTGTGGTAGGAGCAGCGCAGCGCACAGGTAAGGGCAGGGTGCCGTGGGGCAGTGCCGGGCTGTGGCTGCAGCACGCTCCGTGCTGACTTGCGATGGTGTGGGTGAATAAAGTATTTTATGACCAGAGCAAGACTTGTTGTAAAAAATTATATACCATTCATGACCAAAATCCTTCAAAACACTCTGTCACCATTCCCCTCTGAACCCTATAGCTTAAGTTTTAAGCATCTTGAAAGTCTCCTGATATAGAGGTGGGGGGAGAATTCCATGTTGTATTTGTTTGGGAGTGCCGTCCACAGTCGGCTGGCCCTGCACCATCTCCACCCGTGTCCCTGTGTGTGATTCTGTGGCCACCTGATTATGATGGGTGAGCACAGCCCTGATTTCCTGGTGTGTAATGTGGCTGGTTATGTAGTTTGCTAGTTGTCCTCTGCTAATAAAGAGACAGAACTTCCTGAAATAACCACATTAAATGTGATGGACATTTTTGTGAGAGACGTAAAATTCTTAATCTTGAAAGCAGGTGTGAGGGTCAGCCAGACTGGGTGTTAATTTTTCTGACAGCAGCTGTAGGCGCTTGCTTTTCCCATTGCCGATGGAATTGGGTCTGCTTTGTGAGCCTTGCTTGGTGGCAGTGGCTCTGGCCAGAACAGAGCACATGTGGGAACTGAGTACATGACATCGGGGCCAAGCTAGCCCTGACTGCTACTTGTCAGCCACATGCCCTGAACCTGGCTGTGCCATTCTTCCTAAGTCTCTTTGTAAAAGTGACTTTAATAGCATGCTTGCAGTATTTAGGGAGGAATGAATGAGAGCCCAGGCACTGAGCTAGCACGTGGTGGGTGCAGAGTATAACTTGACTCATTGCTCCGTCCTCAGAGAGCCAGACTCACGGTGTGGTCCAGAGTCTTTCCAGCTCTGTGGTGGTGGAGAAGCAACATGTATCTGGTGGGAACCGCTCCGAGTGCCCACTCGTCCACTCTGTTTCACTTTCTGTAGGGTGCTCAGTAATTACGTGGGAGAGTCGATGCTGTTCTAAGATAGACTTTGTGTTAGATGATTTGGCTAATGTGAGTCCTCTGAGCACACTGGGAGGCAGGGCAAGCTGAGCTCTGACGTGTGCCAGACCAGGTGCGGGAAACATACTTCCCCCTGGACGCCTTCAACTTACAGTGGGTTTAGCAGGACATCACACCGTAAGTTGAAGGGCATCTGTATTCAGGTGCGCCCTGTGCCGTGTGCGCTCCGAGTGCCTGGGGTGCAGGTGAGCGTATGCTAGAGTTGCCGGGGTTCACGACGTACAGGCTGCATTGCCGGCCACTTAGGCCCTGTGTGTGAGAATCGGATCTCGTGGGTGTCCCAAGCCAGGACCCCTTCCCTGGTTTCTCTGGGGGGTGTGGCTCTCCACTGGCAGCGCGGTAACTTCAGCTACCACCTTTAGTGCCCTGTTTTCATATACTCCATAGTTTTATTTCTTCAAAAATTACTCTTCACCATTGCAAGAGGTCATATTTTACAGTTCTGAGTTTTGTTGTGGAAATTAATTTTTAAAAAATGAAAAGGCTTGGATGCAGTGTGAGGATGTGGAACTCTGCTTTGTGACCAGGCCTTCGCCTTCTCCCTCCAAGGCAAGGTCAGGCCAGGGGCGGGCGGTTGGGGGAGAGTCGCTCTGTCATTCATGGGTTGCTAACTTTTGGAGTGCTGCAATACAATTAAATACACTTAACTTTAAAATTACCCGGAACATGATTGAATCTTTGATTCACAAGCCCCTCTGGTTCTTACAGGGCCTCAGTTTGATCATTGTGAGGATGAATCATCCCGTGCTTTGCGGAATGTACTGGTTTAATGGCTTTAAATGCCCAATAACCGAGAACTCTTCCACTCATGTCTGTGAGCGGCATGTCCAGCAGAGGTGAAGGCAGGACCCTTGGTCTGCCCTTGCTGTGCCTTCTGTCTCTGAACATGGCCAGAAGTGGGGAAACCATGGATGGGGCAGGTTTGGGTGGCAGTTAGGCAGTGCTGTAATGACTGAGGGTGGACTTGGTGGCCTGGTGAGGGGCACAGCAGTGCCTCACCCTGCCCACCTAGGTGGCCTTCTGGCTGTGCTCTGGGCATACCCAGCTGGAGTCCTGTCCTGCCTCCTAGCTGCTGGATGGGCCTCCCAGCACCCACCTCTGGCCACTGCCCTCAGGGTCCCTAACACAGCAGGGTGTAGGGGTGTCGCCGTACATAGGCACCCACACACCCTCCAGGCTACCTTGTCTTTCCCCAACCACTGAACACTTGCACACAAAAAGCGGACCCTGTCCAAGGCCATCCATGGGACTGCCCCCTCTGCCATGAGATACATGGCTTCTGTCTGGGCCTTGTGCACCTGAGCATGGTGAGACTGGGTAGTGGCTCGAGGTCAGCCTGGTGCAGAGGTGACGTGGGCAGGTGCAGATAGGTAACAGGGCAGCTGAGACCTTATGCAACGTGGTGTAATTTCTTTGTACATGTGCAATTTAAAGAATTATAGGTACCTTGAGCTACTGGCAGGTAAAAGACAGTAAAAAAAAATAGTCAAAGACACAGTCTACCCTCTTAACTGATCTAGAAGGCTATGAAAGCATCACTTTGAATAATATGCAGTAGATATGTTAGAAAAATGTAATATTGGTACATGGACCCCTCAGCCTTTCTGATGAGTGTTGTAATATATCTTGTTGAATGATGAATTTGCTACTTGTATGTTTCAACTGTTCCTGTCTTGTGGCTGAAAGAAAAATATATTGAAAATGAATGTAAAATATTGAAATTTAGAGGTCGTTAGGCTCGACTATAATTTCTAGTTCCTTTGGCTGTGAGAGACGTGTTGCTAATTATGTGGTGGGTAAGCCCCACCTATGCCAGGTACGTGCACGCGGCAGAGTGGTATAAATTCTTTACCAACCAGCCTGTGAACTTCTGTCTCCACCCAGGAAAGCTGAACATGGGTACAGTAGCAAGCCCTTCTCACCTCCCCACACACTTACAGCCCGAATGGGCAATCCTAAGATATTTTGGTAATCAACTGTTACTTGCAGTAGTTCATTTTGTGGTGCAGAGCATTGAAATGTCGCCACCCTGCAATCCCTCACTGTCCAGAGTGCCTGGTGCTGCTTCAGTAGGATCTGGGCTCAGGTGTACATTGAGGTTAGCGTGACCCCACCCAGACAAGGAACACAGGTTGAGGTCTGTCCCAGGTCAGCAGTTACAGCCCTCTTTGGGATTAGCTGGCTCCCACCTCCCCACCTGCGGCACCAGCTCTCCAGGGCTGAGGGGGGAGTGACGTTAGAGCATGGGCCGCTCGACTCTGCCTTGTTCTTCCTTCCTCAGTGCTGGGGGTGAGAGCTGCCAACATCTTGGTGTTGGGGTACTGGGAATGCAAGGGGAAGGCAGCTCCCACAGCTGTGTGGAAGCACTAGCTTGGCGGGGTTCTGGGGGCTTGGCTGTATGGGCTGTCCACCTGGTAAAGAGGCATGTGCAGAGCTGCTGCCCCATTCTTTGCTCACAGAGTGACCTGCCCTCTCTGGGCCTGAGCAAGTGTGGTGGAGCTGCCCAGCTCTCCCTTAGCACCTGCAAGCCCCTCCTGTTCCTGGCCATGAGGGCACTTCCACCCTCTGGTCCTTACCCTGCTCCCTTCTGCCTCCGTCTCAGGTGCAGCCCAGCACGGCCTTGGGGTAGGCCTGGACAAAGCAGGTTTAGTACCCTTGGCAGTGGGATTTTTTTTGGCCTCCCCTCTGAGTCAGATATCCCACGATTTACTCGCACTTTTGAGGATTCTGGAGGAAGAAACACACAGTTCTACCCATAGCTGTGACTTGTCACAAGAGGACACACAGCCACATCTGCCAAGGGAAGAGGTGCAGGGGCACATCCAGGGGAGCTCAGGTGTAAGCTGCTGTGGTGCTCTGCCGCGGGCCCTGCCGGGGGCACACAGGGCACACTGAGCTCCCCCAGTGGCAGGAGGTGGCAGCCTGCATGCAGTGGGCCTGCCAGGGAGCTCGCAGACCCAGCTCGTGGGGCGTGTACACGTGGAGGTCAGGTGGACACCTCTGTGCAGCTCACACTGCAGCTCAGGCTCCCAGGACCGCAGGTTTCAACATCAGCCCCGTGTCATGGGAGCTTCTCTTTTCAGGGAGCAGCAATGATCCTCCCAAAACCCAAGTGGCAAGGTCTCAGCCAAGAGTCAGCCTTGCAAGCAGTTCTAAGGACAGATTTCCAGCCTGTCCTATCGATTCCTTTGTGTACCTCTCAAGGTGGGATTTGTCTACCTCTTCAATCTGGGCTGGGCTGGTGACCAGGCTTGATAAGTGGGATATGGCAGAGGTGACACTGGCTAAGCCTGGTCACCAGCCCAGATTGAAGAGGTAGACAAAGTCCACCTTGAGAGGTACACAAAGGAATGAGACCATTACCTGGAGAAGCTGGTGCCAGGTCCCTCAAGAATGAGAGACCAGGTGTGGAGAGGCTCAGTGAGTGGGCACGACCAGCCTGGGGTGTGTGGGAGAAGCCTTATGGCCTGCCCAGCCTGGCTGCCACTTACTACTGCTGTGTGAGTGATCCCATTCTCCTATCTGTGGTGACCCAACTGCCATGCAGAAGAAGATGGCAACATTATGTCTTGGCCACCTGTGAGTTCTTTAAGGACGAAGATCACGCCCTCATGTCTCTCATGGCCCCAAGTTTCCCCATATGCATACAGGAGGCACCCCGTACTTGCATGTAATATAGATACGTCCTGTCACTGACTTTGCCCTTGTTCCCGGCTTTACACCAGTGAGTGTGAGGGTAGGATCACCGTCATGCCATTCAGGTGACCCACACGTATATAGGGGAGGGTCTCAACCATCCTAGGCTTTGAGGACAGGAGACAGGGGAAGTTGGTTGTGTTTCTGTGTTACCTCTGTTTTTGTGACACAGGCTGCAGCCAGCACTTGTACAGCTGGGTGTTGGGGTGGGGTGGGGTGCTTCTTGTACACTGCACCCTTACACACTCTGTGTTGGGTGAGAGACCAGGATGTATCAAGTGCTGGGGGCCTCACCACTCATGGAAAAGATTTCAAGGGGCCATATCCTGGGCACCCCTATCCACTTCCCATTTATAAAGAGGAAGTAACATTCTTTTAACCGCTGCAGTGTTAGAAAGGCAAGCAAAAGACAGCACACAAACAGTAGCTCAAAACTGAACTATGAAAATATAAGCTATACTGGAAATATCCCCAGTGTAGAAAATAAGTTCCTAAGGATTTCCTTGTTCTTTTTGTTTCTTCAGTTGGTTTCAGTTTGCATTCTCTGGAGAAGATTTGGATGCCATCGAGAAACCCCTGTGCTCTGGAGTTACCGAAGTATCATGTGGCTTCGTAGGGTTTGCTGTCTCTCTCACTGCTGTGCTCGTTTGTTAGATACTGCTGAAGGCCTGCAATGGTCCAGGTGCTCTGGGAGGGCTTGGAGTCTTTCAGAGGCTCCAGGAAGCCTGTGTTCCCGAGCTCTGCTCCCGGCTGTCACGCTACTTTGAGGAGCACGCAGAGTCTGTGCAGATGTGCGAGCCAGCAGGCCCTCTTGGAGCACAGAGGCTGTGACAGGGTCCCTGTTTGGGGCAGTGAGACCAAGTATCCAGTGAGCAATCCATCATCAAAGGGATCGATACCTGGGAAGGGCCATCTCTCTGTGCCTAGCAGGCGACATATAACTGTTACAAATGGTGCTGTCTTTCTAAGTCACCAAAGTTTGGGCCTGGATCCCCTGGCTCTGTAGCAGCAGGGGTGGGGGGTATTTCAATTTTAGAAACCTAGAAAAGGGATAATCCCAGCTGCTTTGTTATCTTCCTAACCCAGAAACAAACGCCTCTCTTCGTACTTCAGCCTCCCCAACCTGTTCCCACCCCTCCAGCCTATGTGTGTGGTCAGCGACTGGCCTCATCCAGAGGGTGCTGGTCACTTGGGAAAATCAGCCCCAGCTTTGAAATGCACTGTGGGTCTGTCCCTGCAGAGTGACTGCCCTAGCTGTCCTCTGCTCTGACTGCCTCTGGACAGCCAGTGGCATTGTTGGCCAGGACTCATGGTGCTGCCGAGCAGTGGTCAGCCTGGCAGGTATCCCTGATCCCTCTGTAAACCCAGAGAGCTGCCAACAGAAGAACCATCTCCCTAAAATTTGGAAACTGGGAAAGAGGTTTTAGGATGTCCTGATGGTGGATTAAAAGTCCTATCCCCAGTCAGAAGCAGGAAAGTGGCAACCTTATTCAAGGGAGAAAAAAATCTCCTGGAGTCTAGATACAGTATCTTAGTAGTAATAAAAGCACTAGTACAGATTTACTGGTGTAGGAGTTTTAACTGTAATACTGTGGAATGGTAGGTTATTTTGTGTTCAAGAGCTACATTTATCACAAAAATGATGATATACAAATCACTTCCATATCACAAAATGTTCTTGGTCAAAATTGGCTTGAGGCAAGTGATATCTCCGAGTAAACAGTATATGAAGACCATATCTTAAAATGATAGATCACCTAATTTTGTTCTGACAGAGGTTTTTGCCGCAACAAACATCTGTCATTGAAATACCAATTCAGAGATATGGAAGCCAAATTGTAGAGGTTTTCTCGGATTTGTCACTCCTAACTTCAGAATGCCACTGTTCCACATTGTAGCTTTTATAAGATATTAGGCAATGTTGCACTTTAAGGCAGGTTAAAACAAAATAATCTAGAGAAATACACTCATGCTTTAAATGCAAACCAGCCATTTATAGGTGCAGAAGTCAGGAACGGGCTGAGAGACACAGGCTATTTTTATGTACAGACTTCACATGAAGCCAGCCTGCTGTAATTTTAGATTTTGAATCCTAGAGTTAATTTCCTGCAAGATGAAACTCGACACTGTGTCCTCTAGGCTTCACGCATTCACTTCAGGGTTTTTTGCCTTTTTTTTTTTTTAAAGGACCATGATTATAATGTCATTCCCAAGATTTGAAGTACAATTTTGGTGCTATCATGACAGGTGATGATAGTGATGTCACAGGGGCTGTGGGGGTGTGAGGGTCTCTCCCACTCTCTTTTTCTGTTTTTGGCATTGCTCGTCAGGAGATCTCACTCAGGCAGCCTTGTGGGGGGGATAAATGTCCTGGGATTTGAGAAGCAAGCAAGAATCAGACATTTCCATAGGAGACACCAAAGAACTTTCACTGTTCAAGTTTAAAAAAAAAAATTGATTTTGGTCCAAAACTTGATTATATGATAGTTTTAAAAAGCAATAGAATTTGAGATGCATGGGAGACAGTTTAGAAATTTGCCATTGGTGACCAGTTCTTCCAGTATGCATTAAAAAAGTAAAGTCTCTTTTACAGGCTTTTGGTTTCTGCCAGACCTCTGGGAGATGGCTGCATGGGGCTGCTCTCCTGGACAGCTCCCAGGGGCCTAGAGCAGATCAAAGCTGGCCCCGCTCCCACCCAGCTCTGCTACTGTCTTCATCCCTGCCTGCTGCTGCCACCAGCCTTGCTGGCAGTTCTCCTAGCTCCGGCCAGTCTTCCTTATTCCGTGGGTCAAAGTTGATTCCTGGAATCTAGGCTTTCTAGATGTTACATGCCATTCCTTGCATCATGGGACATACCATAGGTCACTTTTCACATTTGGCTTCTGTATTCCATTATTGAGAGTAGGAGACAAGCTGGGCAATGGCATCTTCTAGGCTATTTCCCCCTGTAGGCATGAGATGATGGCTGTAGCTCAGGCTATTAGGCCCAAACTCCAGCTCTGCCATTTACAGTTTTGGCAAGTAATGTCAGCTCTTAAACTTCCCTGAGCTGGGACTTCCTCAGTCCAGATGAACTGGGACTTCCTAAGTCCTTAAACTTTCCTCAGCTGGGACTTAGTGAAGTTCAGATATAATGATAGATGTAAACCACGTGGCCTGTAAACGCCTGATATTTAATGATGTCTCCCCAGTGGTGATGGTGGTAGTAGTACTGTAGTGACATTGCTGGTATTTCTCTAGTCTTGGCCTGCGATCGACTCTGAGTGAGCCTGACACAGATTTACCCTCAGGAGTAGCCTTTTTTCTGAGACAGAGTCTCATTCATTCACCCTTAGTAGAGGCTATGGTGTCATCATAGCTCAAGCAATCCTCCTGCCTCAGCCTCCCAAGTAGCTGGGACTATAGGTGCCTGCCACCACACCCAGCTAATTCTTCTATTTTTAGTAGAGATAGAGCCTCACTCTTGTTCAGACTGGTCTCAAATTGACCAGTTCAGACTGGTCAGCTCAGGCAATCCACCTGCCACGGCCTCTCACAGTGCTGGGATCACCGTGCCCCGCCTAGCTGGCCATCTGAAAGGTTTACACAAGAACTAAGGTAAAGACTGGCCTTCCAGAGGCTGTCTCTCAGAGCCCTCGCTCCAGCTTGCTGGGAGGCATTTCCTTCCGCCGTCTGCATTATGACTGGCCTCCTTGACCTGGTCACTCTTCAGTCGCCCCTGGTCAGCATAGTGGGCCAAAACCTAATAGCTTTGGTGCAGAGCTGTTTTAAGGGAATAATCCTTTGCTCTCTGCCTTGCCCTGCATCTGTCAGAGGCGGGGCAGGGGACTGGTGTGGAGGGATATTTCAGGCGGACCCACGCGCTTGAGGAGGCCTCTTCACACAGGCGCAGTGCACCTTTCCTGGACGCGACTCTGTTCACACATGCGCAGCGTGCCTTTCCCACACGTGACTCCCTTCACACAGGCGCAGAGCGCCTGTCCTGGACGCGACTCCGTTTGCACATGCGCAGCGTGCCTTTCCTGGACGCGACTCTGTTCACACACGCGCAGAGCGCCTTTCCTGGACGCAACTCCATTCGTACATGCGCAGCGTGCCTTTCCCACACGTGACTCCATTCACATGTGCAGCACACCTTTATTGGACCTGACTCCAGTCACACACGCACATTGCGCCTTTATTCGATGTGACTCCATTCAGACATGCACAGTGCGCCTTTATTGGACGTGACTTCAGGGCGCAGTGTCCTTCCGAGCATTGTGATGCCTGAGGTTGCAAATTACTTTTTGCTTTCAGAGCAAAGCATTCACGCTATTTTTTTCCCTTTTGATTTTTATCATGGGGATTTGGGGTACTGCCTGCCTAAATACTGCTTGCTTCCAATAATTGTAGACTGACTCCAGAGCTTGCACTAAAATACATCTTTCTTTGGAGGGCTCCTTTCTATTTGTTTCCCAAGTTATTTTTTATCATCTCACACATATCCACTCATACTTCACAGACCCTGTTGGCTGTTCACATGCAGTTTAAACGTTATTAACTAATTTAACTAGAGTCCAAATAGTACAAGAATCAGGTTTAGAGTAGAAACACAGGGCCCTTATGCTCATTTGTCCTGAAAACCCTTGAGCCCCTGCTGGTTCGGGGGTGGGGGGGCGTTTGCGGGTGGTGTGTTCTGCGGGGTGTCAGGGTTGGCGTTTGGGGGGCTCCCAGCCTGGAGCCAGCCCAGTGACAGCTTGGCAATGAGGTGTGCTGCTTTCCAGCGGCCAAAGCAGCTGGCAGAGCAGGGTCTGCCCACCCACTTCCTGCCATGGTGCTGGCCGCACGGCCCAGGCGCTTCTGGGCCATCCAGACTGTACCTGCGAGGTCTATTTACAGACCAAGTTATTTTGTGAAATATCGTAGCGAACTTACTGAAACTGGTGAAGCTGATGAAGTGAAATAAAAATACTGCAGTGAAAATTATTTTAGTGCAACATAATGAGTTCTGTTTTTCATATCTGGCAGATATTACCTACTAAATCTAATCTGCAATGCTGAGAATTATGCCATTTTTTATGATTTGTTTAATTTTGACTGAAAAAAATTGACTATTCATCGATTCTTGACCTGCGAGTATTGAGGAAAAAATTTACTTAATAAGAATTTTCATGAGGTGTAAATTTAAATGTATGAGGATTCCTCCTGTCCTATGATACTACAGACATTAATTTAAAAATTCTATAAGAGCCCGAGGGCCCAGGGTGTCTGAAGAGCGCAGAGCAGAAGCAGTTATGGGTGGCGGGCAGATGGGGCGTGTTGCAGTAAGACAGGAGTATTTTTGTTTCCTGGACGGCCTCGGCTGCATGTGGCTGCACAATTGGAAGTTGAAAAAAAATTACATAATCTGTTTGCCTGCGAAATGTTGCAGATACACTAAAAAGTAACAGGTGAGACAGAATCCAGGGCATGGGGTGAGTGAGCGCCGCAGACTCGGCAGAAGTCTGTCCTTGGTCCCCTGCATCTGCCGTCCGCAGAGGGCTTAAAACATTCACAAAAAATGGAAGTTCCTCGTAGTGAAGTGGGGGCCTCTCAGTGAATGGCATATTCTTCACACACCTCACCTGTCAACATTTCTAATCAAATCATCCAGCCTTCCTCCTCCTCCTCAAATGATACAGGCAATATTTCCTGTAATAAACACCCCGAAGTCTAACGAGAGGCCCTAAGGCAACTCCAAACGTATGAATTCATTGTAACTGAACAGCATAATCTACAGGGCAAAGATGCCTGCTACCCAGCCTCGAACTTCACACGGCTTGGGCGCTTTATGAAAAATGTTAGACATTTTGTTTACAACGTATGGCTGCTGCTTGAAGAATTGTATGTTCCCGTAGTACATAAGCTGGGGCCGCGTAATGGAGGGAAAATCAAGGAGGCAATCTTTCATTTTGTTCTTGTATGAAAAATTCAAAAGACTGAAAACTCACCCAGAGAAATTTTGCAAGCATATTATTTTCCAATGTTTCGATCAATTTGTCTGTCAACCATGCTGAGAGGTGGAAGGGGCCAGCAAAAGCAATTTAGCTTGTGAGGTCCAAAATAGAAATGTTTTAGGGAACCTTGTCACATGTTATTTCTTTATATTAGAACCACCGTGTGTTTTATTTGCTGGTCATATTATGAAGAGAAATTGATATCAATCATCTAAGTAAGCTATGAATATCTGATATAAATATTACTTTTATATGCATGCATCAGAATAAAATATAAATTAATCTTTGAATGCATGCAAGCACCTTTAGTGTAACAACAGGCCCCTTGTTTTGGATTTTTCCATTTAACAATTCATGGTACATTTTAATTGATTGTACCCAAGTGACACTCCGTGGAAACATCTTGCATATGAACGTTACTGACCCTGCCAGGGCTTTAATTAAGCTATAATCTTCCTACAGTCTGTACATCTGGGATTGATAAATGTTTCCAAACCATGCTTACAATCAAAGTGTTGCTTTTTTTTTGAAAAAATTGGTACAGGTATGGGGATTTTAAATAAAGGGTTTTGATTAAGCTTCCAGTTAAAAATTTAGTTGGCATTTAAGCTTAAGTAACCTTGAGAAGTTGCTAATTCTAAGGTGAATATACAATATCAATGGAACTTACCCTGGAAACCTGTTATTCTATGATCATTCCATGTACCCCAACACCTTCTTCAAATCTTAGATAAACATGTTAAGGTTATTTGCAGATGAGAATTAAAGTCAATTAGCGTATGAGGATGCCCGTTTCCTCCTTCAGTAACAGCATTAGAAGTGTTTGCCCATCACATGCTTCTCCTGTGAGCTTGATACTTTCTCCAGTTTTTCATAATTTAGAATTAAATGTAATACTTGCACACACTGAAAACTTAAAGTGTGGATGCTGATGAATGAAATAAACTGGCAAATAGTCAAATCTCTCTACTTCAAAGATATTAATCTTCTATTCATATAGAAAATTATTTTGAAATGTAATTCATGGTTATGATAATCTTGGGATGGAGACTGCCACCATTGGTTGTTACATTGCGTGCTTGGGGCGGCCAGTTTTTCTCCGGGACTATCTGTTTTGTTGTATTTTGTTGTATACACACGCACCCAACAGATGTTCCAATATACATTAAAGTGCCTATTCATATGCAGCAAGTTTTTCTGGGTTTATTCTTTTCCTTGTTTGTCTGGAACTATTTGAAGTGTAGTTAACTATAGACATCCTTATGTAGACGTCTTTGCGTACTTGTTTAAGTTTATATAGATTAATTTGAGAAGTTGAATTTAAAATTTAGATCTGTGCAAATTGTCTTATTTTGAATTTTGGAATTTTGATTGAAATTGAACATCATTGTCTGTATTTATTGGTCCCTTGTGTTTCCTTGGTAAAAGGCTTGCTTTATTTATTTTCTCTCATTGGGTTGTCTTTTTCTTTATTGATTTATAAGAACTTTTTGCATATTAAAGATGATTTCTATTACATTGTCTATGGATTTTATTTGTCAGAATTTTGAATGAAGCTAGATTTTTTAACCTTTAATTTTGGAATAATTTTAGATTTACAGGAAAATTGCAGAGATAGTTAGAGAGTTCTAGTGTACCCTTCACCCAGCTAAAATAAATATAGCACATTTGTCAAAACCAAGGAATTAGCACTGGCACACTTGTAGTCGGGTTTTTAAATCTATTCCTATAGCTAGCTTCAAACTATTACAGCATCCTTACAGGAGGAAATTCAAACTTTGGAATTGTTGGGGTTTATTTTAATTCTTGTTAATCATTCATGTTGTTTTCTATCTCTTTCTTGGTTTTCACATTTTCATCTTTGATTTATTTGAAACGTGTTTTTTTAAGGAGTTTTGGTGGAACACATCATTATTTTCATCCAAATGCTTTTAGGAATTTTCAGTATCTCTTGAATGACTTGATTTTTTGGTTGCATACATTTTACAAGGACAAGAAAGAAAAAACACTGCCTGCTGACTGATTTTCTAGTTTATTATTTAACACTTGATCATATTTTTTGGTGATACCTTCTTATACGAAAGAGTACAAATATTTAATATTTATTACAAAAGTTCTAAGATCACTGAAAATTGTTTCCTTGGATTCTAAATAACTTTGTAATTCTGATAATTGGATTTTTATATCATTAAACTTTTCTAAGACACTTTTGAAGGGAGACAGAAAGATCTAACTCTCTCTCTCTATCTATATATATATATATAGATAGATAGATAGATAGATATACACACACATACATACACACACTCAATACTCAATACCCTGACCCAACAACCAAATAACGTATCCCTGGAGTTTAGGAATTGATGAAGCTTATAATTGTTAATTTGTCACAGATTATACTGTTATTCATGTACAATTATGTTCATTTTCAGAATTCACGTGCTAAATTTTTAGCAAATACATGTAGTTTTAGGTAAGCCTAAATTTTAGGTCTACCTTTAGCTTTTTGACCTTTGGGAGGAATTACTTTAAGAGGAGTAAATGTTTATTATTTATTTTTTGGCCTCCTGGAATTGCATTTTAACTTTCAGACACGATCACAGGCTAACTGGTCTGGGCTTAGCTTGTGCCAAGGCAGCCCTTTCCACTCTTAGAAGTGTTTCTTTTTTTTTTTTTTTTTCCTTTTTCTTGGCTGGGGCTGGGTTTGAACCCACCACCTCTGGTATATGGGGCCAGTACCCTACTCCTTTGAGCCATAGGCGCCACCCCATATAACATTATTTCTTGAGGGGGTTTATAACAAACTCAATGTATTGAACAGTTCTCTGCAAAATTTTAGAAAACTTTTGCTAAGATTTTAATGCATAATTTGGTGCTTTGATGCATATGTGACTTCATGTCATATTTAGTAATGAATTTTTATTCCTTTTAAATATATGCACATGAATCCTAGTTTGGGGTAGAAGAGATGTTACCATGTTCTGTGTGGTGACTCTGCAGACAGACCTGGGTTCTAATCTTAGCTCTGCCACCCTCTAGCTGTTACCCTGTGTCTAACCTCAGTTTCTCTGCGGAAGAGACTCTCACCACTGACTTGTGGTTGTGCAGTGGTCCAGGTTAGCTACCCCAGCTGGCTTGTGCCCACGTATGGTGAGCTTGTTGTAAACTCTATCACATGGCAGGTTCCTAGGTTTCCCATGAAATTGTTAAAATTTTAGTGTCTCAGCTATTTCAAAGCCAGTTTTTCCTCTTATTTCTGTCGGATCTTGTACCTGAGACCCTCGGTCCTGAGAGATATGAAGGCTTGAAGGGGGAGGCTGTGGAGCCTTGATACCTGGAGTGGGAGCATTGGATAAGAGGTTCGACCTGGTGACTGGGATCTCGGCTGTCACCAGCCTCTGCTCCATGTCTTCCTGGTTTGTGACCAGGAATGACAAACTCACAAGATACCATGTGGAGGAATGAGTTTATAGATTGCCTTCTGTTTAAAAGGGACTTACACAGGGTAGCTAGGATTATTAACCAATTTACAGATATTCTTCCATTATCCTCTCTCATCACATTTTCAAAAACTAGCAGTTTTACGACACATAATGTAAAATGTCACTCTAGAGTGTAAATCTCCTAATGAGATATTTCAGGCATTTTATAAAGTTGAAAGTGCTGTTGACATTGGTCACCTGTGAGCTTGTGAACATCGTCTAATGCAAGCGTCTTATCACCTTAACATGCTAAGTATGGTACAAAGAACCTCAGTTCTGTTACCCCGGAAGGCTAAAACTTGAATTTCTGTTTTAGTGACCTAATAGCAGATTAGGATTGCTTAAAAATCTTACAGATGTTCCACATTGAATTAAAACAAGATGCAGATCAGCGGAGCAGTTTCCAGAATGCAAGGAGAAAAGGCCAGTTGTCTTGATTCCCAGTCAGGTGACCTATTCTGAAAATCCCGAACTGGGATTACACAGAGCTGTGGAGGCTTCCTCCTCACTTCCTGCCTCCTCCTCGCAGTGACTTTGCCCCTGCTGCACTCCACACTTACTGGGCCAGCGCTAGGCCCTGAGGTCCCCAGGGTCAGGAGCGTGGCATGTGGGCAGCCCAAGCTGCAGTGACCTCCCTCCAGTCCTTCTCCAGTGATTTTAGGTGAAACTTGGCCTGTCCTGTTTTTAGACAGGCTTCATGATTCTTGGTTTTTCCCCACTCTTTGTACTTAAAGCACTTCAAAAATGATGAAAGATCTTTATTGGTCAGGCATGGTAGCTCCTGCCTCTAATCCAAGGACTCTTGGGAGGCCTAGGCAGGTGGATTGCTTGAGGTCATGAGTATGACACCCTTACTCTACTAAAAATAGAAAAACTAGCCAGGTGTTGGGGCAGCTGCCTAAAGCCCAGCTACTTGGGAGGCTAAGCAAGGGAGTGGCCTGAGCCCAAGAGTTTGAAGTTGCTGTGAACTATGATGCCAGGGGCAACAAAGTGAGATGCTCAAAAAAAAGACAAAGAAATTACCTTTGGCACAGTGGTGGTATCTCAATTGAGCATGGGTATTTTAAAGGGCAGGATAGGGAATGAATTTGGGCTAGTTAATTTTGAGTTCCTTCTTGTGAACGCCTAATACCACGAGTTTGGGAACCATCTGCCTGAGTGGAGTATTGCCCCTTGGCAGTGAAGTAGATGTTAGTGGCAATTATGAGCTTTGGGATCTCTTGGACATCGGCTCGCATACTAACTCTCAATTTTGGGGGGAAGTTAACTTACATGTTTTCATTTCCTTGGCTATAAAACAGGAATAATAATACCTTCTTCATGGGGAGGCTGTCAGAACTAAAAAGATGGCTGGCGGGAAGCTCGTGACACTGTGCCTGGTCCAGAGAGGGCACCTCGGGTACTGGCGCCGAGGTGAGCGGTTCTGGGAGGCCCTCTCCTTAGAAAGTCCGGCATGTGGTGGTGTCAGGTACTGATTTTCATTTTTCCTCTAAAATACACAAACCTCCTATTTATTAGGCTTCCCAGGCTTCAAGCAGTTTCATCTGTCTAGAAGACAGCTGTGACCTTTTGCAAGTAGGTGAAAAAGATCTGCCCGTCAAAGAATCATAGTGTTTTAAAAGCCAGGAGAGAGGCGGCCCTGCGAAGCCTGCAGACTCTTCCGCGCACTGTGGCACCGAGGTCCTCCCTGAACGTGGAGTCCCAGGTGGTGCCTGAAACGGGGCCCCTCATTTATACTTGGCTTCTCAGCTAGTAGGGACACTAGCCAACGCTGTGATTTGACCAAGCCGATGAGACAGTGGTTTGTTTTCAGTAATTAGTTCAAAGTGACCGACCGGTGTTCATTTCCACAGTACAAGGTACTTCCCTACTCTGATTCCCACAGTGGCTGGCACGTTTAGAAGGAGTACGTCATAAGTAAAGTTACCTGGGTAGGTATTGCTAACACGTTTAAAAACATTTAGTTGTGTGCCTCTTAAACGTGGTCTGTGCACCTTTGCAGGTTTTGACTTTAAAGGGATATTACATGTTATTTCTACACTATGAGGTCAGTCCTGCCTTTTTCTCCCTGGTGGAGGAGGAAATGGGAACTCGGTACAGACCATGCCATGCTTCGGAATAAAAGACTTCTGTTGCCGAGTCCTCAGCACAGTTGTGCTCCTCCGGCAATGACTTCTCTGGTGGGCTTTACCACCTGGCGGGCTCTTGGCGATTCAGGGAGAAGGGGGCTCCTCCCGCGTGCCCTGTGCCCTGCCAGGCTAGCGTGGCTGCTGCTGGGGCTTTGTATCGACTGCAGACGCTGTGGACCAAAAGGAGAATTATTTCTTTTTTAGAGGAAAGATATTTATGACCGAAAACAGTGCTAAAAACATGAGAATATTGATCATGGTTTTGAGAGATGCTTGCACTGAATCACTTGATATACCTAAATATCGGCTTTATTCTATCTTTCCTAAAAGACAGATTGCCAGCACAAAAGATGAACAATCTTGAGGGAAAAAATCTTATATCTTTCTGATGGGCTGTCTTGCTTCCTTCCATAACAATAGGGAGAAAAGAGGTCTGTGTGGCTTCCTGAAGGAGGAACAAACACAATAAACTACATTCCGGGAGCTTCTGTAAAACTGCCTTGGGTGCACTCGATTTAACTTGTAGTAATAAGTTAAATTAACATCAGATGGAAATCCAGATAGCTAAACATTTAACCAATCTAACAGTAAACAATTATTCTGAAATCAACATAAAAATAAAGACAGCAAAAGACCCATTATCATCTCAGGACATAATTTGTTGTTTTAAGAGGTAATCTTTTGGGGTCCCAGGGAAATTTATAAAGGAACAAGTAAAGCTAATTATTTACCTGTCAGATATTTTTATAAGCCAAGTACTTTTTAATTTTCTTTATTCTTAAATTTTAGACGTATTTGGGATTGAGATGGTATTTTTGTAGGTCAAGGTAGCAGGTGGAGAGACAGACTTCCTTCTTTACTGTGGGTAGACGGGGACTTTCTCTGGAGGGGCTGCAACACAGAGGCCTGCTCTGCCCTTTTTCACAAGTTTTTCTTACATGAGGCAGCATCCCCCTTAGCATGTTGTGAGCCCCCGTGGTGACCGGAGCCGGTGGGGCCCAGAGTGCTGCTGCGGGCTGCTGTGAAGACTCAGGAGGTTGATGGAGCCAGGATGCAGAGGCAGGAGTTAGCGTGCCCACAGCAGTGAGGGACAGAGTGAGTGGAGGGCATGAAGGCCTGGACCTCCGTTGCCTTAGCATAGGTGAAGTGCTCTTAGGAGGATTAGAAAGCGTGGTTGCTGGGGGATTCTTCTAACAAGGTGGCAGGTGGCCCACAGAGGAATGGTGAGCTGGTTCCCCGGCCCCGAGGTAGCAGGCAGATTGAGACGGCTTGGCTTGCCCTTGGGGGGCCTGACAGGTATCTTAAATTCTAATTGCCAACACAAATGAGACTGTTTCATATCAGGAATCACGTAAGACTGCATCATCTTTTTTAATGGAGTTTGTTTTTTCATTTTACAGCTTTATTGAGATATATTTTACATGCTCTGAAATGCACCCAAAGCACACAGCTCGATGGTTTGAGCAGAGTTGTGTGTCCATCACCACAACATGACTTTAGAACTATTTAATCCCCCTAAGAAAGGACCCTTATATCTATTAGCAGTCACTCGTCATCTCTGCCCCGGCCTCGGCCTCCCACTGGTCTACTTCTGTCTGGATTTGCCTGTTCTCAACATTTGCACAAACAGAATCATGCACTCCGTGGCCTTTTGTCACTGGGTCCTTTCACCTGACATGTTTTCAAGGTTCACCCAGGTGGTAATGAGCATCAGGACGCCGTGCCTTGTTACAGTCCAATGGTACTGTCCCATGGACAGACCACGTTGTTTATCTACTCCTCAGTTGAGGGGCATCTGCTGGGTTTCACCTCTTGGCTGTGATGAATGGGGCCTCTCTGGACATGTGTTCATGTGCTTGCCCTGGGCCTATAGCAGCTCCACATTACCCATTTTGAGAAACCTGCCTGCCATTTTCTGAAGCAGCTGCCCCAGTTCACAGTCCTGCCAGCAGTGTGCAAGGCTCCGGTTTCTTCCTGTCCTCACCAGCACTTGTTCTGTCTGCTTTTAGACCTCCCAGCAAGTAAGAAATGGCTCCCCACTGTATAAAGTAGATGCAGGTAATCAATTTGAGATTAGCAAGCAGGGCTTCTACTCAAAGTAGACTAGTTGATAGGATCCAAAGTTATAGAAGGCCATAGCAGGAAGGTGAAGCTGATGAGCTCTTTATTTTTGTCAGAAACAGTGTTATTGAGGTGTAAATGGCATGCGGAGTGCTCACACAGTAGCTCCCCCTTGTGCATTGGGGGACATGTTCCAGTAACCCCAGTGGTTGCCAAATTTTGCACGTGCAGTCATCCCTTGGTGTCTGGGGACTGGCTCCAGGCCTCCCCATGGATATTACAGTCCAAGGTGGCCCTAGCCCTCAGATAAACATGAAATTTATGTGAACCAGCTTGATGAAAGTATGTCAAAATGTGTGTGAAGACACTACACTGTACCCCATGTTTG
>CAUYTI010010365.1:0-28779 GCA_963575145.1 Galago senegalensis | reverse complement strand
TGTGGTCCCAGCTACTTGGGAGGCGGAGGCAAGAGACTCGCTTGAGCCCAGGAGTTGGAGGTTGCTGTGAGCTGTAATGCCATGGCACTCTACCCAGGGGGACAGCTTGAGGCTCTGTCTCAAAAAAAAAAAAAAAAATTGCTGCACAAGCACAGCGGTCCAAGACTTCTGTCTAGAAAGGTCTTGGTCAAATATATGGTCAAAGTTTTAAAAACCAAGAAAATTATACATGAGGTAAACTTGGGCTTCTTCAACAAATGCAAAGGTTTGTGTATATAGTCCTAGAGGTGTAAAAGGAAAATTTAATGACACGTCACCACACATGTGTGTATGATGGCAAATCTTACTGGTCCACTACCTTTTAAAATATTCTCAGAATCCAGCCCCTTCCCACCACTGCTCACAGTCTGGTCTAAGCCACCCTCCCTTCATCATTCCCTAGCCTGCATTACTGCAGGAGCCTCCTAACTGGCTGTTCCACTTCTAATGTCACCTCTGAGATTATCACCTCTTTATCAACACAGAAAGTGAACGAGTTGTTTAAAACAAATCCTTTCTTTTCTTAAAACCTCCTAATGACTTCTTACCTCACACAGAGAGCAAAAGCCAACATCCCCCAGCTCTCTCTGCCACCATCAATGGCTACGGTCCGCCGCTCTCTGCACAGCCTGACAGCCTCCTTGCTCCTCCTTCAAACACCAGGCCTGCTCCTTCCCAGGGCCTCTGCACTTCCTCTCCCCTTAGCCTGGACCACTCCTCTCTCAGAGGCTCTGGGCTGAGTCCTGACTATCTTGGGGGCTTTCCTCAAATGCCGCCTGGGATGAGGCTTTGGTCCGATCCCCCAACTTAAAACTGAAATCCCCCTTTCCTCACCCTTTATGCTCCTTTCTGGCTTTATTTTTCCCAGAGCTCACTCACTGCCCTTCATGTTCATGGTTTTGGTTGTAACAACCTTTCCTTTGGAATGGAAACCCAAGGCGGGAGGGGATTTGTACTGGTTTTCCTCCCTGCTGAATCCCCAGTAGGGAGAGCAATGCACTTGAATCGGCTACTGAACAAATATTCATTAAATAAGTGAATGAATATCTTCTAGCGAAAGTACAGAATTCTGAAAATTTAAAAAAAAAGTGCAGAGAACAAGCGTGTTCATAAATGCCTACTGACTAATCCTTAACACGTTTCTCTTCTCTATCATTTCAAGGTTCACGCCATGTGAAGCCCCCCGGGACCCCCTGGAAAGCCTCCCGTGTGCCACTCTCGGACACCAAAGACCAAGCTGAGTAGGCCACTTCTTCCCCTCAGGACAACAAGTCCTGAATCGTACCCTGACATCCACCATTAATGACATTACTCATCAATGCTGCTTTGGCCCCACTCTTATCTAGATTTTGGAGGACAGGATGCCAAATGCTAGGTGCCTTTCTTCTCCTCTCACTCCGCAGAGTAATCAGTGGGTGAGCACCGCATGGTATGAAAACCATCGCCATGGTGAATGTTCAAATGACAGGGCGGAATGCCAGGAGGCCTCAGATTTCCTGCATCACGCCTATTTTTTGCATCAGGAAAAAAAAAAAAAGGTTTCATAATCCAAACCCATTCCTTTTCAGATGCCTGCTGCCTGCGTAAATACTGCCCAGATAAATGACTCCTTGTCCCATGGATTTGTTTCCCTACAGTTGTTAAGAGTTCCCAGAGCAGTTGCTGCCTCAATCAATACGAGAGGCTCTCTCTCCACTTACCAGGGCCCTCACACCCTACTTCTGTCTCCTCTCCAGATGGCCTTCATTACAGGGAGAAATGCTACCGACAGGTGCTTCTGGTGCCTGGAAATGCCATCCTGAAATTCAAGGAAGAGATAATCTCCTGTGTGTGTGTTAGTGATGTGCATGGGTTTAATTGTATACATGGTTTCAGGAGCCTCCGCACTGCACAAACATTTCTCCATTTGCTCCTCACTCTTAGAAAACTGGATCCAAATCGCAGGAGACTGCAATCTCACCATCTTGATTTCAGCCCTCTACAGCAAGATGCCATTTGAAGGAGGAGAGAGAACCCGCCTCATAAATCAACACAAACCACATCCCCCCACAATAGACTTGAAATGGAAACAGTTATATATGTCACTGTAAGTGCTCCCAAATCGTCTTTAATCAAGCACACGCCTTCAATGACATCGTCCAGCTTAGCAAGCAAAGTCTTTCCCCTCCAAATGTAAAATCTCCCTTCTCTTTCTCAAGCTGGGTTTTTTCATTCATCCCACAGGCTGGGGTGAGTTGGTCACACTCTAAATCCGACTCCTGATTCTGTGGCTGCTTCACCACAGGCAGAACAACTGCCTCACTTTGGAAGAAAAGACCCTCAGCTCATTGATCTTAAGAGAAATTACTGAGGACGGTTGGAGAATTTGCTCCTGACAAGAAGAATGACTCGAAGGCCTCAAATGATGCAAAATTCCTTCTGTAACACACATTAGTGATAATCAGAGGGCATTGCTATGGTTCAGGAGAAGTCGGTACTGAACTCCACAGAGCTCTTTCGACCTTTCCTCTCTCGCTGTGTAAATGTGAGAGGGACAATAAATCTTGTTGACAATTACTTCCACGTCTATTGGCAGGGAATCAGCAGCCGTTTGAAGGATATTGTGAGCCCGTCGTGCAGCGCAGCCGACACCCATTAACTATCTCCCCGGTTTCTCCCATGACTTAGAGAACATGTTATTTTTCCCCAGTGAGCAACCCTTCCGAATGTTGAATTAGTAATATTAGCACCAAATACCACTAATTTGTCAGCTAAGCTGTGTTTTTCCATAGCGCTTGCAGTAGGGGCCGATGACCCCTGAGCACAGATGAAAATCTGAAGACATTTTATTTACACAATTTCACCAGGCCTTATGAAAACACATTAAAACAGTCACAGAGGTGACTTAGTTCCAGTTCAGCACGTTACCCAGACAGCAAGTAGAATCCTGACACTTCAACCTAAGCCTCTAATGAAGGTGGCATTTTGGCAGCACCACAACTATTTTTGAATCTTATGAGCAAAGTTTAAGTTGGAATTCATGTTCCTTCCAAATTGAAAAACGAGGTATTTGTCCTTTGCAAATTCTCTCGGAGTTTTATGGAGGACTCAGTGTGGAGAGGAAGGGAAGGATGGTGGTGTCCAGAAAGCACCACAAGTGTTCCCATCTGACACTGCTACCCAGCACGGAGGCCAGGGCCGGACGCCTGCTCCCAGCTGCGGCGGCAGCTGCTGCGCTGAAGGGGTGGAATGTCTCTTTGCTTGCTTCTGAGAGCGCAGATGCTTCCAAAGTTTCAAATTCACAAAAAGGGGGTTGGCATCAATTTTGAGGCCTGAGAGGTTCATCAGAAATTGTGCTTTGAACTTCATTTCATCGAAAGACCTCAACTTAGGAAAAACTCTCTCCAAAAGAGCTTTGAAAGCCAAAAGGTGGCAATCCCCAATGGCCACCACACTTACCAGCCGAAAGGTGCCAGCCCCCAGGAGAGACACCACCAGGCGCTGGCAGGGGACTCAGGAATGTAGCCAGCCTGGGGACTCCGTGCGTGCCATACAAACCCCTGTACTTTCTTCCTCATTTTTTCATGCTCTTTTTCCAAGGATTTTCCAGGGACAGATAAATGTAAGGAAAGCTCCTTCCCAGTTATTGTCCAAGCCAAGACAGTTTTGAGAGAGTGGGTTGATGTTATTAATACAGCAGAAGGATGGGTATTGCCCAGGCAAACTGGAGCCCTAGGACCCTACCCAAATGAATGCTTAGGAATCCGGTGATAGAATCCGGCACACTGTGGGTGATGGAAGATGGGAGGGGAGCTGAATTCTTGGCTCTTAGGCAGAGGATTGAGAACAGAAATAGAATGATCCAAACTTCATCAACTCCAGGCATTCATCCTCATAAAGAGTTCAGCACTTCTCTCCCTGGGCTTGGGATCAGCTCACAATCCACATTTGTTCAGTTCAAGTATTTGCTGAATTTAAAACTTGTCACAGTCACGACTGTACCTGCTATTCAGACTTTGTGTCCTGGCCAGGGAGCGCATCTACTGTGTGGTTTGGGGGACAGATTTGTCATCTGTTGATTTTTGGAAGCAGGAAGACAGAAACTAATGTGTAGAATTGGGAAAGAGGAATCGGAAAAAAGTGCTGCAGACACAGGCTTTGGGGTCAAGCCCACACTTCTTTCCCTCTAAGTGACAGCAAGTGATTGGACTTCCGTGAGTTTTAGTTTCCGCTTCTGTAAAGAGGGAATAATAGAGCAACCTGGCGGGATCTTGGAGGCATTAAGTGAGATAATATGTGCATTTAACTGTTCAGTACAGGAGGTGACACTTGGAAATCTGTTGGTAAGTAGCAGTGGTTACTAATCACACTATTCTCACCACCAGTGGAAAGACGACGGGTCTGGAGTGAGTGCTGAGAGCCCTGGGTTTCACTGTCCACCGTTAGCATTTCTCTGTCATCCTGTCGTTCATTGTACAGAAACCGCAGTTTGGAGGGACAGGACAGCTGTTTACAGTAACGAAGGCCGGCCTTGTTGAGGCACTATTAGTCCTTTGCCTGATTTCACCATTGTCACTGGATGAGGAACCCTCAGCCTTCTAATTTCCAGATCGTGCATTTTTAAGCACCAGAGGGGGGAAGGAAAGCTTCACCTTTCTCTGCTGCACCCCTTTTAATGAAAGGATTTGCTTTTTAACATCTGGGGTCAGTCAAAAGGCTGAACTGTAGGACCTAGACAGCTACAAGTGGTCTGAAGGCCACAGGTTCTCCGCCCCCATAGGACAAGTCAGTAGAACCCACACAGCCGCTTCCCTTTAATATTAAAGTTCGAAAATAAGTGCAGGTATTCGTGTGGCATTTTCACATGTATGGTGTTTCTTGGTGTTACTCTTTAAGCAGCGCCCTGAGAGAGTTTCAGAGGCTCCCTCGGCGGACGTGGAGGGGGCCGGGAAAGAGGCGCTCGCTCCGGCAGGGGAAGGGGCGTGAGCTTACTGTGAAAGCTCTAATACAATTTTGCATGGTCTGAGCTTTCAAACGGCCCCTCAGCTCTTTCCCAGGTGCCAGCAAGCCAGAAAACCAATAGATCTTCTTTCAGCTGCCGGTTCTTCACACCTTGTTAATGCCCCGGGCAAAACTGTTTAGAAGTGACAACATCTACAGTGGGTTTGTTCATTGTTCTCTCGCCTCCCTGAAGAAAGGCCTTATGCCCACACTTGAAATAGTAGCTCTTTCTTGCTTGAGTCAAGCCACAGTGATGACAATTCTCACAGCCAGGGAGTGTGAAAGCTGTAGAGGAACCATCCCCAGACCTGAGCAGGGCAGACTTTTATCTGAGGGTAAACAACTTCCTCCATTTCCCCCACCTCATCATCAGAAAAATGCATCCAATAACATCCGTTTCATATATTTTCCGTTAAGTAATCTTCTTAAAGAGGTAAATATAATTTATAGGACAAATGCATCAAAAGGAATAGCAGGGTAACCCTTTTTTGCAGCCAGCTTCACACCAAACCTTCCATTTTCAAGCATCTTATGATTCTGGACAACATTGAAAGATAGGTTTCTCAAGGAAGAGTACCGTGGAACCCTCTATGGAAAGACAGACAGACGCCTGCCACATGGAAGTCTGAGGGTCTGTTTCTATAGTGAAGCAATCCATACTTTTGAGTTAAATAGTAGCAGAATAAACCATGGAAACAGCTGAACTCTGAAAGACATCTCAAGACAAAGATCCGTCACAATGCCAGTGTGGCAGGGCCTTGCGACACAGAACAGGGTACTGTTTAATAGGGCCCTGGGTCTAGCACAGCCCTAATAATGGAATACATAGTCACCACCCATTCAGTTATCTGGGCTAATTAGTTGTTATTTTTCTATGAATGGATGGTGAGCAGCATTTAAAGTCTACTATGCTCTCTGTTTTCAAATAATTCTGTACAAAAAGTAATTTGTGGTTTAAGAACAATTTTTGGCACTACATCTAAACATAGGAGAGGTATTGTATTTTGCCAGAAGTATCAACAAACTCTTTTATTCACACAACTATCACATTTTTTTTTTTTGCCAGTCATGAAACTAGAGCATTCAGATGGATTTAAATAGCACATGATGTGTTATCAAGGAGGAGCTACTTTAGCTGAGGGGCCAGATACATCGGAGAGAATTCTAATGCAGTGTGCTGACTACTGCGATGCACTCATGCGAGATGCGATGGTAACAGAGAAGGCAGAAAGAATTTATCATAAAGGAAAACGTGTGTCCCAGGCTTTGAAAATGTATGAGAGTGTACAGAAGCAGAAAGTAAATTCCTGACCCTCCAAATTAAATGGAGTAATAATATGATCCAATGTTTTAAGTCCCCAATTATACACTGGATAGTATGCTCAGGACTTTATAGATATTTCAATTAATCCTCAAAAAAAATCCAATAATATAGGCTGAACAGATTTATATTATAGATGAAGAAGTTGATATTCAGAGAAATTAAGCACCTTGCCCAAGATCACACAGCTATAAGTTGGTGGAGCTGGCCAGAAAGCTTTAAAGGGGACAGCATGTTTATCAGCTGTCTGAACGTCTGATACGTTTTAAAATATTATGCATGAAATTACATAGAAAAGAAGAAAGCCAGAACTGTCCAGGAAAGGGGGCAGGAACGCACCAGGAACATGTCATATCATTGCTCAGCAGCAGTAGAAAACCCCGTCATGGTTTTGGTTATGAATTTGAAGAACCCATCCCAGGTGATTTTATCTTTCTCTAATCTTATACGACTGCATGGTTTCAGGCATCAACGAGGCAAAAGGTTGGATACAATCAAGGTTTTGATTTCCTCCAGTGAATACTACAAAGCAGGAGTGAGGTGGGGGCTGGGGGCCCTTCAAGGCATGGTTATGATTGTTGATTGACAAAGGAATTTGAGTTGCGTAAGGAAGCCAGAAAGGATGAGGGATTGGTGGCGAAAGTGTCAAGTAATCCTCCCAATAGATTAAAGATCACTACAGTGCCAAAAAATCAGGGAAAAGAGAGAGGGAGGTAGGGAGGGATGGAGGGAGAGAGAGAGAGATGCAAGGATGGAAGGGGTAGCAGTCAAAGAGCATACAGTAGGAAATTCAGGTTCTGGGGAGGTACTGTGATTGCTGATCAGAGCTGCCTCAGAAGGAAAGGGGTGAATGTAAAGATTCTCAGCAAATGCTGGTGCGGATGTGGAGAGAGGGAACACTTCTACACTGTTGGTGGGACTGCAGACTAATACAGCCTCTTTGGGGAGAATCTCCAAAGATCTCAAATTAGACCTCTCATTTGATCCTGCAATCCCAGTACTAGGCATCTACCCAGAAGAAAAAAAAAATCATTTTATCATAAAGACATGCTCACTAGGTTGTTTATCACAGCTCAATTTATAATCACAAAGATGTGGAAACAACCTAAATACCCATCAACCCAGGAATCCATCAACCAGCTGTGGTGTATGTATACCACGGAATACTACTCAGACACAAAAAGATGGTACCTTTTCCTCTTTTGTATTAGCCTGGATGGAGTTGAAACACATTCTTCTTAGTGAAGTATCACAAGAATGGAAAAGCAAATATCTCATCTACTCAACACTAATATGAAGCCACTAGATGAACTAATACATGTCCACATGAGAGAAAATCTCAACTAAAGTTAGAGGAAGAGGGAATGGGGGAGGGAGGAGGGGAAGGAGGGAGGGGTGGTGTTCTCCCACCTAATGGGCACGATGTAAGGGTGTATATAGGGTACACCTCTTGGGTATAGGACACAACTCTAAGAGGGACCTCTACCTAATAAATGCAAATATTATAACTTAGTTTTTTGTACCCTCACATTAACCTGAAATAAATTTTTTAAAAAAACAAAAACGATTCTTAGACAGGAAGCCAAGGTAATAAGGAGTCAGGTGGTAGAAGGGTCAGCTCTGCACATTGAAATCACCATTAATGAAGCCATGATGTCCTCCTGGAGAGGGCGACAGTGAGCTGGGAGCAGAAGGTTTGGAACAAAGAGGGAGAGCCCTCCAGAGACTGTAGGTGTGGGCAACAACTGGCCGGCAGCTGGCAAACCGAGACATACTTGGGCTTTCCTCGGGTGGAGGGGAAGGAGGTGATCCGGAAGGGACCAGAGGAGAGAGCGCCTATCCCACCCCCAGGCTGCTGAGGTCAGCTGTCGGGAGGCTGCAGGCACCACCATGGGAGAGGGGGGTCAAGGACAGAAGTCCTCAGAGAAGACCCATACTCCCACGAAGGGAACATTCAAAGACAGAGTTGAGAGAATGGGATGTTTTGCTCATTGTGGAAGAGTGGACCCAGTGAAAGGATGCCAGGAGTTTGGAGGAAGGTAGCCTTGTGGGGTTAGAGTGTGGTAGAAAGGGGAGACCTGGCCTGGAGGGGCAGGGGGGGCTCTGTGATGATAAAATAAAAAAGATCCAGGGCAGGGTGGAAGGGAGCAGGTGGTGGCCAAGAGGCATAGAGGAGCAGGTGCGTTTCTGGCCTTTTGTTTTCTAACCATAAGGAGGAAAGTAGAAAAGGAGGAAGGAGAACGCTAAAGTTCCGGAACATTCTAAGCTCTTCCAGTATCTAACCTGCCTTCGCTGAGCTTATAATAAAGGACAGACTCTGTTGGAACTGAAACACAGAACAATCCTTTAAGTTCTCTAAGCCCAGCGGAAGCAGTACAGAATCACATGAGGGAGATGCCTGCTACTCAAAGCTGAGCCAAAACTCTCACAGGAAGTGCACAGCCTGCTGCCAACATCCTGTATCCCTCTGCCCTGTGTCCCTGTAAAATAGGACCCTCTCCTGGCAATGCTTCGACCATTTCCTTTTGCCTAAAATAGGCAAGATTTGTACAAAATTACTCCGTTTGCTTTTGTTTTAAATCACCCAAGAGTTGGAGGCTCCTCCAACAGTGAACAGACAGACTAATGAGGCTTTCTCTAAAGAACAGGGCAGCAAATGAGATTCTCATTAGAAAGACAATGGCCTTGGCTCTTGTTACATAAGGAGAGAAATTTTAACATGAGAAAAAGAAAAAATAGAAAAGAAGTAATCCAGAAGAAAATGAAAGGTCCAAGAATTGTCTCATCCTTTTGAGTGCTCCAGGCCTCTGTTGAGCAGGGGAAACTGAAATAGACATTAGTGTTGTCTCCAGCCTCTGCTCGGCCCACTTTGGCTGCTTCAGCTTCACCTATAACTTGAAAGAGCAACTAAAAACCAAGGGGGCCCTGCACGAGCACCTCCCTGGCAGCCTCTCAGGGTCAGTTGTGTCCCTCCTGCACCAGCTGAGTGGTACATGGCCCCAGATGTCAGGAGGAGCTAAGGAGGAAGCAGCCTGTGATTTAAATCCAGGCCTGCCTTTGTCTGCACCACGTGGAATTGCATCAGGAAGAGAGCCTGGACAAAACTCTGCCATTTTAAAATACAGGAATGGATATGGGCTATATGACGAGCATACAGAGTGATTCAAGGGGAAAAAAGCGATAGAAATCATTTCCCATTATAATCCCCGCGAATTGCTTCACGTCTCTAATATAGATCGCCTGGGAAATAATTTGAAAGCATTTAAAAATATCTTCCATTTTCTATTATGAGCCTTTGGATTTCCACAGTTTGAAAGAGTGAAGAGACTGTAGCTTAGAAAACTAATTACAAAACATAAAAATGCTCAAGTCTAATGGAACATATCAGATGGGAGGAAGATCCCAGCCATGGCAGGCAGGATTGCAAATGTAGCCCTAATGAAAGGAAGTGCCACATGGAAGGCAGCAGCTCCTACCTAAATGTCTCTGTTCTCAACATCTTTGTTTTACATTCTCTTTGTTCCTGTTGGCTTACTAATTAGCTGTGATTTTTTTTTAATGCCCCTTACTGTAGGTTAATTTTGTCTAACTCACCAGCAGGGGTTTTTGTAATACATAATTCACAGAGCAATGTCAATGATTAAAATTCTTTCATTAACACAGCACCTTAAAGATAATAAATATGAAGTGTTTAGCTCCCAATCTGAGCTCAGAAAGCCTGATTTTGCGCGGAAAGAAAGGCATGCTCAGAGAACGTGGCACTGCGGAGCAAAATGGAATCTGAGTTTCAGGGAATCGCAAACACGAAGTTGGGCAAATCGAGGCACACTTATTCTGAGCACGATGATAGAGCGGGCAGGGTTTTCAGAGGAGAAATTCTAAACATGTACTTGAAGAACGCAAAACATTCAGCCAGAAGTGCTCTTGGCTGGCATTTTTGCAGGGAATGCTATGGCAGCGGAGGACCAGCTGAAGAGAAGGGGAACGTCTTAAGCTCAAGTCGGCAGCGGTTTGGTGAACGTTGCTTTGGCCTCTTTCTGCCATTTCCCTTCTCTCTCTTCAAGAATTTAACAGATTTGACTGGTCAGGATACAAGAAGAGCAGTGCGGTAATTAGAGACAGGGTATGAAATTTCATTTTGAAAAGTTTTAGTAACTCTCAGAACATCTGTTCTTCTGAACTCTATCACTTCCTTTCCACCTACACCCCTGAACGAGTCTTATGTTTCATTTTGCAAAATACAAGCTGTGTTTGCCTCCATGTATTCAGCCTGATACAAAAGGGATCATAATCTCAGATGCTTTGGCAACAGCAGCCAAGAAAACAGAGAATCCAATCACTCAATGTGATTTTGCTTAGAGCCTGTCCCCTGATGTATTATTTTTCTCTTTCACTCCTCCAAACAGGAATTAGATCATTTTTTGTTGTTGTTGTTGAGTATATTTTAGTGGAGGGAAATAGATATATATATTTTTGGTAGTCATAACAAACAGCATTTCTCCAAATCAAAACATTTTCCTGCATTAAATACATCAATTGAAAGTAACTTTGCACAGAAGCAGCATGAAGTTCAAAGACATGAAAGTAGAATTAAAAACCACAAAATCATCACCCAGTCCAAAGGTCACGGCTCACATTGAACAGGTAGCCCTGACATAATGCATTTTCTACTCTCGGCGATGGTTCTAACAGGTTTATCACTGGAACCAAAATGCAGCATCAAACTCAGCCGTCCACTGGCATTTTGAGCGGGAGAGAGAAGGAACGGAGTGAGGGAAGGAGGTTCTCTAATACGTCACCCATTCAAGTAAAAAGCCTGTCCACTTTGAGTAGGAGGTCAGCAGCGGGCCAGTCGGAGGAAATGTTCATGAACTTGTCCCTGCTCTGTAATTTGCCCGTGGCTAATTTCATAATTTCTATTTTTAGTGCGTGGTTGCTCCCATCGCTCTCATAAGCCCAAATAATTGCTCCCATTTTTTAAAAGAAAGCAAGCAGCAAATAGCCCCCTTAGTAAGGCCAGCCACTGAGCTAGCTACTGAAATTAATATCCCGGACCACTAAGGGAAATTTGCCACTCCTCAACACATTAACAGGGAAGTTGTAACAAATGTTTCTATTTTTAAAAATGATAAGCAAACTTAGTGCTTTTAGCCCAGGCAGAGTTTTTAAACTAGAAGTGGTTTAATTTCACACATATAAACCAAAAAGAATTGATTTTTTTTTCCCTTGTTTCCAGTTATGGATTAAAGTCTGGGTAGCTTGCCAAGCTTGGTCAACCAATTTCTGTTAACAATAACAGATGAGGTGGGTGCAAGTGACTGATTCGCGTAACTATTGGGCGATAGATACATACGATTCAAATAAATCAAGAATTTTATATGGATAGATTGAATCATAGCTTGAGCGTCTGAATTTATAGCTCTTCAATGCCGTATAAAGGAGAATGGTAAAAGGCTAAGAATAAAGCTTTTATGTCAAATCAATCTCCTTCCTAGTGAAAAGATTCAGTTCAGGATTCCCTTCCTCTTCCTGGTGTGGTTATGGTCATGTCTAATCAGATCAGTCTTAGTATAAAACATTAGATTGACTGTTTGTCAGTCAAATATTCAGAGCCCTGTCAGTACAATCCACCTCATCTGTCACAGACAATGGTAATAATGAGCTTGATCTTGGCATTGAAATCGCTATTTCAGGGGGCAGTGCACATAAGCCCATAAATTGTAGCCTTTGACCCTTTCATCTAGTGCTTTATCCTAAATATTTGTTGAATTCCTACTATGGGCCTGTAAGTTCATAGGAAGGACTTTGTATCTTATTGTGAAATGGGAAAGATTTTGAATTGAAAAATGATACGATCTGACTTCAGTTTTAAAAGGATCACTCTTGTCTGTATTGACAAGAAACTTTACTAAAGCAAAGACAGAAGCATAGAAGACCAGTCAGAAGGCTAATGCAGAGTACAGAGAACCTGGACAGTGGCCAGATCCACGTGGAGGCGTCAAATGAAGAGAATTTGCTCACGGAATGATGGGAACTAAGAGAGATTAAAATCAAGTTCACAAGCATGTAAACTCCATTATGACACTGTATGTGTATGTCCCGCTGATAGATGCCAGCACCTACAGAAAGCCTACAGTTTCAAGGTCACTCAATAAATACCTGTTGAATAAATGATATGATGGCTGTAAGGTTTAGAACAAAGAAATTAGGTAAATGGAGTTGCCATTTATTGAGGAAGAGGGGGAACAAATTCAGAGGCAGATTTCTTTCTTTCTTTATTAGTAGGAGAACGTGAAATCAAGATTTCAGTTCTGGAAATACTAAGTTTGAAATACCTAAGAGATATTCAAGTTGGTGAGGCCAAGTTAACAGCTCTGCTTGTAAGTCCAGAGTTTAGGGGGAAGTTAGGGATGGAGAAATAACTTTGGCTTTTATCAGGGAATAGGCAGAACTTAAAGCTACAGGGAAGCTTTAAGATGAGCCCATTTAAGTTGTGAGTACCACGGAGAAGAGAAATCTGGGGAGCGAGCTCTGGGTCCCTGGAATACATGTCAGTTGCGAAAATGAACAGAAGTAAAGAAAGAACAGTCAACTAAATGAGAGGGAAGTCAAAAAGGACGGTGTCGCAAATAGAAGAGAATGCAATTCTTTAGTCAAGTCATTGCAGCAAACACTGCTACTGAATCATTTAAGAAAATGATGAAAACCGACTTTGATTTGGTCACACAGTTGGCAGTGGCCTTGATAAAAGTAGTTTTGCTGGCAACGATGTAAACCGATGGTGAAAACGGGTAGCTCTGTAACCCCTAGAATGGTACTGACACACACCAGCACTCAGTACACACTTGAAGGAATGGAGAATTATAATCATTCCCCTTGAAGTGCATTTAAAAATAATTCCCACCTGGCCACCTGTTGGCCATGAATCGTTGGAAGAGATGAAACCCTGAAAATGTAAAAATGGCCTTAAGCAAATTTATATAAATATACATATATAAAATGTGACACAACAGTCATCAGAACTAGACAAAGATTTAGGCTAATGTGTCCATCAAAGTATTATATATACATGACAGTAAAACAGTCAATAAAACATGAATGTCAGACTATAATAAATAACTAAATTATACTTTATTCACATAATGGAATATTATTCTGCCATTAAAAAGGCTTAGTGGAAAATAATTTAGCATCCAAAAATATGAGATGACATTACACAATGTAATGGATTATGTGATGTAATATTATGTAGACAGAGAGAAGGCATTATAATTTTACATAGGGATAATCTGAGTTATTTAAAATGTTTGCATGACTGTTGAGTGTGTATGTGTGAGAATTCATTGGTTTCTTTGTGTATGAAAAATAAAAGAAAAACAGAAGATAGGAAAAAAGAAATATTAAGGACACAAGGCAAAATATTAACAGATTACATGATTACTCTCTATTCTTTTTACACTATATCTCTCCATGTTTCTCAAATATATGTTTTAATTTTAAAATTTAAAACAAGTGAACTTTGAATTTTAATAAAGGTTATGATTTACCGTATATATTTATATATGTATACATAGAGTATATATAAAATGTAATGAAGTTTAAAATATGTTTTATGATCCACTAAACTCCTGATGTGAGCAATCTCTGACAACTGAAGTCAATTGCAGTCTAGATTTACGTCACCCATGGATTCTGTTTTTGTATCCGTGATCAGAAGATGGTATCAGGAGACAGTGAGGGGCTGTGTCCACATCCTGTGCACGCTCGATCACTTCTTACTCCCCAGGCCTACCTCAATGTACTGAATTTCTAAATGTTTGTCTCTTTTTAACTCTTCCAAGTGGATAAATCAGATCTACTCCCTAGTTAATAAGAGTGACATTGAAGAAATAAATCATGAGACTGCCTAGATAAAAATAACAAAATAATTGATTCTACAGCTTATAAAGATAATTGTTTTGGCCAAGTAGCTACCATATTAACCCCATAATACCAACAAATAATGCTATATATCAGCTAACTCCAGGCTCAAATTAAACAAAGCCTTTATAACTTTAGTGTCATAATGGAACCCGATTCCCTAGATTCTCCAAATTATTAACTATCCTAATGGAACTACTGGATTATTTTCCTCGTGACAAAGTCATAAGCTATTAATGGAATCAATTTTAAGCAAATGCATAGCTAGTTCTTTTCTTTTAGTTACATGATTTGATTAGTCTAAAATGAGATGGCTTGGCCCCCATAGCATAGTGGTTACAGCACTGGCCATATGCACCAAGGCTGGCAGTTCAAACCCAGCCGGGGCCTGCTAAACAAAAATGATAACTGCAACAAAAAATAGCTGGGTGTTGTGACAGGCACCTGTAGTCCCAGCTACTTAGGAGGCTGAGGCAAGAGAATTGCTTAAATCCAAGAGTTTGAGGTTGCTGTGAGCTGTGATGCCACAGCACTCTACAAGGGTGAAATAGTGAGACTCTGTCTCAAAAATAATAAATAAATAAATAAAATGAGATGAAAGAATAGTGAGAATATAGTTGTTCCAACCTTACTTTGTTACATTTAGAACCATGTTATAAACAGTCTATTATATATTTCATTTTGAATTCCAATTACATTTGAATACAAGGATATGATTAATAAAATAAATGAATAGATGAATTAATCCATTTTTAAAACCACTCTTATTTTCCAGTGAATTCAAATTTGATCATCCTCTGAGCTAGATTTTACATTTATTTGGTTTTCTAAGTAAAAGCAATATCTATTTTCTTAACATTCTGAGTCAAAAAACAAATGTCTCTCTATATAAACGACCAAGGAAAACCAGGTGTTCCACCTAAACTTATCTCAATCCATTTAAAAGAACTTATGGGAACATAAGCAAAAATGCTTATGGTTGTTGAAGGTATAATATGAAAGTATATTTTATAAGAATAATAAATTATATAATAATCTCTTATATGAGAATATATCTTCATATGTAATATAAAATATTACTATGTAGTATTAAGAAATAAGATAAAAATATAAATAATAAACAAAACATCAATAAGAATCAGCAACTATATACATTCACCTGTTTTTTGAGACAGATAACAGGAAAATAATTCACCAGTACCATCATCTTTTGATCCTATGATTTAAAAAACTGTACCATCCATCAGCTGTCCTTTTAGGCCCAAGAATTAAGCCTAAGAATAATTTTTAAAATATATTTCTACTATTACAAAATTCTGACTACTGTTGGAAAATCAGGAAACACAAAAAATGACCCTCAAAATACATAGTCACCCATAAGGCACCGCAAAGAGACAACAGCTATAACATGGAGATGTATCGCTTTCTATTTTTTTTAATTCTTATATAATTTTCCATTTTAAAACTGCAATCTTCTAGTAATGCACTTAAGCTTTTTTGTTGTTTTGTTTGTTGTTTTCAGTGAAACACTGTAACCATTCTCCATGGCCGTAAGTACCCAGCTCTAAGATATTGTTAATGGCTGCTTGGTCTTACATCAAATGGATTTGTTGTAATCTGTTTAAGCAATCCCATGTTGAACATGTAGCTGATTGCTAATTTTCTCCATTATGAACAAAGCTACAAGTGACATTCTTTTAGATAAATGTTTGTACAATATCATGATTATATCCTTTGGCTAAATTTCCAGATTCAGTTTATTATTGAGCATTGCTGAAATATAAAAATGCATGAAAACTGATGGGTTCTCTCTCTGAAGTGGGTTCTGCTTACTCCCCACTCTTTTTACTAGAAGGTAAACTAACATTTTCTAGGCGACAGTGCGAGGTGATTTTATAACATCAAATCCTCACAATAATCCCCCTGGATAGATCTCATTATCTCCATTTTACAGAAAAGGATAGTGAGACTCCAAAAGGTTAAGTAACTTGCACCATGTCACATAGCTGGCAAAAAACAAAACTACAATTTAAACAGGGCTGATTCTAAAGACCAGGCTCTCTCTATTAGAGCGAGTTGCTTGCTTCTGCGAGCTGGGAAGGGCTTCCCAGTTACCACACTTTAGTTTCTTCCAGAATCCTGAAAGACTAACCTCCTGGGTGGCAGAAAGGGAACAATCAGATCATAAAACACACAATTTTCCTAACGCCCCATTGGAGGAACAGGCTTTTGTTGCTCATTTCTTTGCAATCGGGTTGCCTGGTCCTTGGCTTGTATTTGCCAGGAACTTCTCTGTTTCTTGGAAGTTGGTACAGTGGTTTACTCCACTCCCTTCCTGCCTGGGGCCCTTCCAGGGAGCAGGGGAGTTGAAACGGGATCAGCTCAAACAACATAGAGCTCTCACTGGCCAGGTTGAAAATCACAACAGCCAATCCAGATAGCCCTGGATCATGACTGGCCACACTGTCCTGAGAGTGCAATCCCAGGAATACCCACTCCCCCACCTAGCAGTGCAGGATCAAACCGGTGTGGAACAAAGATCTTACACATCATGACAAAAATAAAATCTGACAAGAGAAAATTAACAACTCTCAAGACTCTCTCTTTCTCTTGCTCTTTCCAATAGGAGGGATTGGAGGCCATAATCCCCCCTATTGGAAAGTGTTATGGGCCACAGAGCCACTGGTCTCCAGATCACTCCAAATCCCCCTGAGCAGAAAGGTTCCTCCTTTCCAAAAGGAAATGAAAGTTAGGAAAACATAAACTCTGAAAAGAGGATAAGCAGCTCTATCGGTATTTTCTGCCTGATGCAGTTAATTAATAATCATTATCCTGTTTGCCAAATAGAAGCTGAAAGGCGTTACTCATCTGTCATCTTGTAAGAGTCTGCTTGTGTGCTTCGTTTTAACAGAAATATTTTCTAAAGACCCTCTATCAAATTATCCACTTTTTCTAGGCTCTAAATAGCAATACAAATACCTGAAATTCTCTTTCTTTCCCAACTTAACTTTCCTTCTTTGTGAAAATTGACTGTCCATCTACTGTCATCCAGATGCCAGACTACCTCCTTCAAATACAAAAATGTGTTTTGGAGCAGAGTTACTATCTTCTTAGAAAGTTTTTCATGAATCACTGAAATTAATAAGATAATTGCTCCCTGAAGGGTAGAGATTCTAATCAACACATTTCATGTCTCAAATTTCACTTTCCAAGCATCTTACAAACCATTATACTTTATGCAAATATTGGGTTCACTTTACTTTTTGTACTGGTACTGGCGTGTGTATCTGTCAGTCTCTTCATATATATGACCCTCCTACTAAGATGTTAGAGGCGTAAAGATCTGTTTATATTTAACTTACGTCTAAGCAGAAACCAGCAAGCATTAATACAATCCAGATGGATGCTCGTTCATTTATTTCAACAATTATAATATTTACTCAACTTCTTAAGATGTCAACAAGTATATTTTACTGCACCATCAGCCAACTATTCTCCCCAACATCAGCTACATTCTCGTGACAAGCTTAAGACAGGCATCACCTAGAGACCAAAATTATACTCTCGATAGCTACCCCTTTTTGTTACGGATGGTAAATTTATTTGCATGTTCATCTGTATAGATTTTAACACTGGCCCCCATCCAAACTGTAACAAAATGGGGAAATCTTTGCCAGGTTCTGCCTGGCAGACAGATCCTGGTGATGTGAAGAAGCTTTTGGCCTGGAGTTTGATCAATGGGTACCAGACTCACTCAAACAATTGAGAACGTAGGTACAAGCTGCCGGGCTTCCAAACACTGATTAATTGTATTTGTTTGTAGAATACATTTAGTTATTCGGAACATGTTTACAACTGTCCCCATGTTGTAAATTTCTTTATTGGCATGTAAAATTTTGACGCGTATAGTTCTCTTTATTGGCATATATAATTTTTAATAACAACAAATTATCTTTATCTTGGTGAACCTTGGCACAACATTGGAATTTTTTTAAGTTCCTTGACGTCCCTACGAATCATCTATTTTACTAAGATTCAAGTCAACATGATCACAGCTCTCAGAGATGTGAGTTATCCAGGCTTTTCATTGTTGGTTTTCTTCTTGTTTTTTTTCTTTTGTTTGTTTTAATCTAGACCTCTCAACTTTTCCTTTGAGTAAGCAAGCGTTATTTGTCCTACACCAGATAACTTGAGAAAAGGAAGCAGATAACATAAATAGGAAAATGATAATATCTAGTCCAGTTTGTAAAACAATAGGAAGACTCGGTCAAGTCTATGTTTTTAACTGGTTATCCTTCCCAGAAATCAATACGTAAAACAGAAAGAGGCCATTATTTCAGGTTAAAAAAGTGATAGCCATTTCTCTTCTTCTAACTGAATAATGATTCTCAGTGGCTCTATTTGGAGTGCATTTTTCTTACCCCCTCTTAGTGGAGAAGGGACTGCATCAGCCTGTCATTCACATAATACACCTAACACTGATACAGGGAACATCCTTCAGTGGTGGCACCATCTCTCAATCTAGTGGTCCAGTCCCCACAGGGTAAATGCCTGCTTGGCAGTTAAACAGTTGCTGTAGCCTCTGTACTCCAGAGTTTATAACATAAGTGCCCACACTTTTGAATGATGACCCTGAGTCCATCACAGATAGTGGTGCAGTATGGTGAGGGCATCAACCGTAAGCATTCTCTAGCCCTACAGCCCCTAGGAGAGAACAATGGTTTCTCCATTTCAGACTGTACAAAAGAACATGAGTAGGGGGGAAAGCTGGAAGAAATCAACTGGTAAATATAATATAGATTATTTGCTTTCTTCTGGTGGGCAATCATTGAAATATATAGATGCCAACAGAATTGTTATTGATATCTTTTTAAACACATGTATTTTTATCTGGGCACTGTGGCTCATGCCTGTAATCCTAGCACTCTGGGAGGCCGAGGTTGGTGGATTACCCGAGCTTACAATTTCTGAGACCAGCCTAACCCAGAGCAAGACCCTGTCTCTAAAAATAGCCAGGCATTGTGGTGGGCACCTGGAGTCCCAGCTACTTGGGAGGCTGAGGCAAAAGAATTGCTTAAGCTCAAGAGTTTGAGGTTGCTATGAACTGTGATACCCCAGCACTCTACAGAGGGCAACAAAGTGAGACTCTATCTCCAAAAACATAAAAAATATAAACACTTACATTTTATCAATGCTAATAACTACAAAATTATTTTTAAATAAGCATTTTTTAAATTTTTATTGAATTGACACATAATAATTACACATATTGATGGGTATAGAGTGATGCTTTGATCCACACCTGTAGAGTGATCAGAGTAATTAGCATATCCATCATTTCAGACATTTATCATATCTGTATGTTCCTTCTAGCTATTTCAAACTGTATAGTATATAGTTGTTAATTGTAGGCATCCGTGGCCATCTATCTAGTGTTCACCACCCGAATTTACTCCTCCTATCTAGCTATAAATATAATTTTATATCCTTTAACAACTGCTTTCCTATCCTCTCCTTCCTCCTATCATTCCCAATGTCTAGTGTCCTCCTCAACCACCATTTTTTAATACTTACCTTTAACTTCTATGACTTTATTTCAAAGTCACTCATCACCAAAATTTTACATATCAAATCCCTCACAAAGTTGACAAGAAGGATATACATTGGGAGACTATTTGCAATACATATATAACAGAGTGCTAATATCCATGATAGAGCAGTTACCATTAGATTTGCTTCACTGTAACTGGCTCTGTTCTCAGGGGCTCTTGGGTCCTATTTCCTAACAACCCCAGGGACGGGTTCTATTATAATTGTCATTTCACTAAGGAAAGTGTGGCTAAGTCACATGCCAGTAGTCACAGGTAACAAATGTCATAATATGAGCAGTGCCAGGACAAGAACCCAGAAAGTTTGAATCCAGAGCCTGAGATCATGGCCATCTCTCCATACCCTAAGTCAGTTTTACCAATCAATAGGCAAAAGATGAATTTCTTCCAAACAAGACCAACCATATAAATTGGTGATTCTGGAAACAAGGAATACTCATCAACAGTCCCCTAAAAAAGAAAAGGGAAAGTCCCACCAATATGGCGGCTTGCAGACCCCCACCCTATGCATGCTGAGGCACCATGAATGGTTTGCCCCAGAGTTGCCTAGCTGGGCCCTTTCGGTCATTCCTTCTAATGCCAGCCACACTCATGCACTTTCCTCAGTGTGCCACAGAGATACTATCTTCCAGGCATTCTATGCTGGGAAGTTCTGATTAACCTCTTTGATTTTCAACTTTCTCTTCTACACATTTAGGCAACACAGAAGTTCCCTCACAGCCCCGTGTGAAAATATAATGAAATAATGTTATGCGTGGAACTTAGCAAAGTACCAGGCACACGGTAACAAGGCAAAATCAACATTGTCAGCTTCAGGCTAATCATCCCATGTCGCTCAGCAGCTCATTAGCACTGTGAAACTCTTCATACCCTTTCACGCCTACCAAAAGCAGTTGGCCTGTGCTAACCCCACTGCTCATTAGAGGTCTTTTAATAAAACTGAGGCAGGGCAGAAATTATCAAATATAGTAGAACCTCTGTAAGCTGACCATCCAAAGGACTGTACAACAAACTGGCCACCCAACGGAGGGGCCAACACAAGGAACGGGGCCTGCTGTGGTGATAAACACAGGTGGCAAGTGTCCGGTCTATGAAAATTAGGCCAACTTAAGGAGGTGGTCAATATAGGGAGGTGGTCAACTATGGAGGTTCTACTGAATGTGGAAAAATTAGTCTAACTCCAGGCCTGCACCAGCCAAACTCTAAGCAGGACACTTGCTCCTGGGACTGTCTTCCAGTGTGCGCTGAGATCCTATATTCCAGGAATTCTATGTCGGGATTCTTTAGCATTCTATGCCAATCCTTCTCACAAAGGAAGAATTTATACAACACAGAACAAAAGTATGAGAGCTAATTACTAGATCCCAGGGTTCAGAATACCCCAACAAGCAGATCCCACTATAAAGCCTTATCTCGATGCCGTGTGCTGTGCCGTGTTAAGCACAGGCACATCCACATGATGGACTAGCAGCTCACTCTGAGCCTTGATCATTGATCATCCCCCTGCTCCCTGGAAGGAAGAAGAGAAATGATGGACAGTAACAAGGGGAGAGGAAAAGAGACGTTAAGTCATATCCAAAAGAAATAAATATAAAAAGATTTGACAGCCACAATTTGTGAGTCAACAGGGAAGCTTGGTGCAGTGAAGTGTGATGAATCAAAATGATCAAATGATTTTATTAGTTTAGTTTTATTAGTCAGATCTATTACCTTCTTTTTTTTTATGACCAGGGAAAAACAAAGCAATTATAATCAGTTTATCAAGACAGACCCTCCTGGAAAGTACGCCCCAGGTTCCTTGAGAACATTCCAGCCAAGCCGGGCCCACTACTCTTAGACTAAGAATCCTCAGCTCCCGACTCCCTCCCTCTTCATCATAAGGAGGACGTCAGGGGCAACAAACCCCCTTTCTCATGCAACGACTTCACAACCTCGAGAGAAAAATAGAGTGTGTGCTACGGTATTTACAAAGCCTTGAAGATGGACACTGTAAAAAGCTGATGAGGAGAAAAAAATCATAATTTATCTTCAAGCCCCAGACTGTAAATATACTGCCAGCACTCACAGCAGAAGCCTTCCTCGTACCACTGCCCTCTCCTGCAAGCCTGTGAACCTCACCTGTAGTAATCACATTCTCGGTGGGAGAGAGAGGATTCGGTTACCAGGATGGCTAATTCCCGGGCCTCCCCTAAGCAAGGATGAGCAGTCATTATAAGCCACTCCAAATGAGAGGTGGGCACTCTTGTGATGTAGACTGTTGTAGACGGGACGGAGACAATTAACCGACTGAAAGAAATATGATTATTTTAAGAAACCTAACATTTTAATACAATGTGAAAAATGATAAGGGAATAATAAATGGGGTACATAAAAAGAACTAATAATAAAAAAGAGCTCGGTGAGAAATCCCGCTGTCATATTTGCATTTACCCTGAAACTAATGCCATGCACATTTCTGAATGCAAATAATTCACCAGAGGAAGCGAAATGAGGATGTTAATAATCATTTTTCCCTTAATGAGAAGCCGTTTTTTGACTGAAAGGTGCCTAAGTGAGGCTTAACAAAAGGGTTCCCCCTCTCTTTTTTTTTTTTAAGAATGCGCACATGAAAGCAGTTGAGTTGCACCCTGGGATTTAAAGGCAGCGGCGTGAACATTACCATCGCAAATACTATTCCCACATTTTTAAATAATAAAAATTCACCTTGTCGATTTAAAATTCCTCCTTGTATTGACTTTCAGCTCAAAGTGGAATTTCTTATGGGGTTTCTAGGTATTACAGTGTCTTCTGGTATCACTTTCATCCACGCCAGACTTCTACCTCTTTACTAATAATAACTAATCTTAACTGATTGCTTATTATTTGCCAGGTACTATGAGTTGGACGAGGTTGGTTCTCACCTGAGAGCTAATGAAACTCCCAGAGATGGGACTGAAATTTATCCCAGGGCACCATCAAGAAAGCATAATTTACTTGAACTTGGAAGACAGAACATCAAAGGGCCTGCCCTTTCCGCCCTGGCAGCCGCCACATCTTTTTGTCTTTTGCACAGACCCACAGCACATCAGCACAACCGGAAGACTGGCTTTTGGTGACCACGTGAAGCCTAAAGACCCTGTTCTCTTCAAGGAACACTGAGAGGCTCTTCTATTTTTTTTCCTTCAAGTAAGCCTCTAGGTGAGGAAGAAAAATGCCTAACGACAAGAGACGTTTTAGAAAACCATCCCAATTACACATCTGTGGCTCTATTTGGGCCTCACGGGGTACAATGGGCTGACAACCAGTGGGCATTTCAAGGGTAGCAACTAATATTATTGGAATGCCTCCTGTCAACAGCAAACCACCAGGACGTCATCCTTCCCGCCCACCACATGGCTGCTGAGTCAGCGTGTGTTTGATAACCTGGGTTTTACAGTCAGAGTGGGTTGGGGGCAGCTTTCCACCGGACTTTCATGTTTCGGCACATCCTGTGAGCAGTGGCACCAACTGCCTTTGTTCCAAACTGTCTTTTCAAGGATGTTTAAAGAGCAAATAGCCAGAGAAGCTATAATCTTTCCATCCAGAGCAAAAATGAGCCATACTCACTGCCCACCATAAAAGATCCTTGTCTCCCGAGCTCCAGCTCCCTGATGCAGCCCAGCTGCACTGTGGGCAGGGGACCCCAGGCCCTTTCCACCGCTCTGTGGGAACTGGAGCTCAGGAAAGTGCCCCGAACTTATCAATATATTAATAAAGTCCCATGTCTCCAACTCAGGGGTCTCAAGTCTTCTGCCACCCTCCAGGAAGTGAAAACTTCATACCTTGTTAGCTTTCAAGGTGGTGAAAATCTCAGACACTTCACGTTTTGACATGGCCCACACTGCAATTCCAGTTCTGCTGCTTACTAATTATGTGATGTTAAGAAAGCTACTTAAACTTTCTAAGCCTAAGTTTACTCAGCTGAAAAATGGGACCAGCCTTAGGACTTTGAGTGCCGTATGATATAATATATTCTATGTAACATTAATACATGCATTAGCACAATGCCAGACACAAAGGAATGTGCTCAATAAATTTACCTACTTTGGCTCTTGAATAATGAGGGATTACAGCAGAACCTCCATAGCTGGTCAGAGTAAGTAAAGGGAAGTAGAACAGTAAGTACAGTAGAACCTCCTGACTACATTGACCACATTTTCACAGACCAGACAAGTACCACACGTACATTATCAGTATAGCAGGCCCCTTCCTTATGTTGACCACATCCTTATGTTACAGTCCTTCGGGTGGTCAACGTACAAAGATTCTACTGTACTTATAATAAAGAACCCCATTCTAGCCACGGTTGTGTGTGGCCTCAAAAGTCTTTCAACTCATCCAGAACTCAATATACCACTATATACTGAGACAGGCAGATGGCATAGATCGCGAATAGTCCTCTTAGCTTTCAAATTCTAAAACTTTATCCCAGCTTCTCCTCACCATCTTCCTTCTTTCCCCTTAAACCAGGTTCCCTTCATCAGGGTATGATTTCTCCAGTAGTGACAGACCAAGCAAAGGGCCTGTTTCGAGGCAGAGCCAAGCTCCAGCTCTGATGCACAGCCAGGAAGTCCACACCCAGCAAACTGTAGACAGGGGGGCCAGGTTAACCTGTTGACGCTTTCTAGGCTTCAGGTTCCTTGCTTGTTTTACAAGTACATTGAATTAGATGATCCCCTCAAGTCCCTTCTTACTTCAAAATTCTATGATTAACTAATGTCGCCTATTCAGGTGAGTATGAGATATGAGGAAGGTTTACCTGAGTATGTTACCTGAATAAATAACTGAATTTATTATCTTAACTCAATTTCAGAAATCAAATTAAGTGATAGGAAGTTTTTTTGTTTTGTTTTGTTTTGTTTTTTTGAGACAGAGCCTCAAGCTGTCCCCCTGGGTAGAATGCCATGGCATTACAGCTCACAGCACCCTCCAACTCCTGGGCTCAAGCGAGTCTCCTGCCTCCGCCTCCCAAGTAGCTGGGACCACAGGCACCTGCCACAACGCCTGGCTATTTTTTTAGTTGCAGCCGTCATTGTTGTTTGGTGGGTCCGGGCTGGGGATTCAAGCCCGCCACCTTAGGTGTACGTGGCTGGTGCCTTAGCTGGTTGAGCTATAGGCGCTGAGCCAGGAAGTTTTAATGGGTGCATAGCCAGTAGTGTGCAAGCAGGGAACTCCAAATGTCATCTGGATCCAGAACAGTGGTCGCGACCAACGAAAATACATCCCGCATATCAGCTATTTACAGTACGATTCCTAACAGTAGCAAAATTACAGTTTGATGTAGCAACAAAAATAATTTTATGGTTGGAACCTAAGGAACGGTATTAAGGGGTCATGGCATTAGGAAGGTTGAGAACCACTGATCTAGAATCTAGTTTAGTCCCAACACAGAATCCAGCCAAAGATATATCAAAGCAAGGCAATTATGGTCAAGTCTATATATACATCTGAATATTTCACTTTCGACCTAAAAGTCCCTATGAAATGGCTTTTCAAATAGCAGTGATACCTTTGTTCAATTCAGCCCATCCATGCCTGCTTTAATCTTCCTGGACTCAATATACACGTACATGAAATCACAGGCAAAGGCTGGGGCAGCCATGTGGAATGTTATCAAGGTGCACAACGGGACCAGTTAATGGTTAAGCCCCAAGAATTATCTCATTAGCAATAATCTCACATCAAATCTACTGGCACTTTGATCTTAAACTTCCCAGCCTCTAGAACTATGAGAAGTGAATTTCTGTTGTTTATAAATTACCCAGTCTATGGTATTTTGTTAAAGCAGCCAAAACTTAGATACAATGGAACATAAACATGGTTTTTCTTATGAATAATTTATTAATCAGACTGAAGAAAACCATACTGGTGAAAACATCATATTTTAAACAAAGGTTGTTTGGAAAAAAAAATCATTTGCAAACAATTCTTTGTAGTAAATCTGTGCCCCTTTCCCTATGTTTTAAAGATTTTTCTTTTTGCTGTTGTTGTTTTTGTTGAAGAGAGAGTAAAATTGGGTTATAAATCTTTATATTATAACAGATACATTATTCAATCACTAGAAAAATCTTTTCATTCTTTCGTGTAAATAATAAAACTAACTTTCAAGATGTAATGCCATTCATCATTCTAATAAGGAGTAAATAAAGGTCAGGTCATAGTTCTTACCATCCTAAAGAAAAGTATTTGACCAAGACCTGAGAAAAAAATAAATAGAACAGGCTATGTCTGGCTGTTCAATGTCTCAAACAAGGCTGCAAAAGAAATAAATCTAAAAAATGTAAAGTGGGCTGGGTGCGCTGGCTCACGCCTGTAATCCTGACACTCTGGGAGACCAAGGCAGGTGGACTGCCTAAGTTCAGGAGTTCAAGACCAGCCTGAGCAAAAGCAGGACCCCCGTCTCTACTAAAAAGAGAAAAAATAGCTGTGTGTAATTGTGGGTGCCTATAGTCCCAGCTACTCAGGAGGCTGAAGCAGGAGGATTCCTTGAGCCCTTCCTATGAGCTATGATGCCACTACACTCTACCCAAGCTGACAAAGCAAGACTCTGGTTCAGTAATTAGTTAATTAATATAAAATGACTCAAACAAAATAGAAATCTCTTTCTCACTCATTGAAGAAGCTGGGCTCAGGTTCCTAGTTGGGATGTGACCCTCAACCCAGTCATTCAGGAACTCAGGTCTTTTCCAACTTGTGGCTCAGCCATCCCTAGTACCTCCTAGTAGTCTGCTCCTGGCAGGCAGAAAGTGAAACTATGGAGGGGGGGATATATATCCTCTTCTGCAAAGCGCTGGCCCAGATACGGCACACATTACATCAAAATAGTACCACCCCCACGTTCTGTGGGGCTGGGACCCATTGCTACACTTCAGTACATTTCTAAGGAGTCTTCCGTCAGATCATTTTTGAACCATGTTGCATGTTCTGATACATTCCAAGCACTAACTTAGTTATTGCACAGTAATACAGTATCGGATCACTGGCACCAAATACCCTTTCTCTTTCTTACATACAAGTAGTTAAGAGCCTCTTTATTTTGAACTATTTTTGCCACATCTTTTTATTTTGCCAGAGTCATAATACTGAACAATCAAGGGGATTCTAAATGTTATTTAAAAGTTGTCTGATCCATTATCTTACATTCAGGAAGGTCAACACCTACACCATTCCATTTAAATAAAAACCCTTTACGACGATGTGCAAAAGAGATTCCAGCAAGTCCTTGTATGGCCAACAACCTTCCCTGTCAGGAAATTCCTCTTGTTGCTAATTTAAATTTGTTATCCTATAGCTTAAACCCGGTTCCTTTTGGATTTTTCTTAGACACAGAAAACATGTTCTTTCATCCTTAGTGTATTACACGGTCCCACGTTTCCACATTTAGCCATGTCCTTAGCAAACTGAATAATCCCAGAACCTTTCCCCCAGGTCCTCTACCCACACCCTTTAATTATACTTAGGGCTTTTCTTAGAAATCTCTCCAGCCCATGTTCATTTTCAATGGTCATGATCCAGAATAAGACCCTCAGAATGAGGCCCATTTTTATAAGTACCTGTCTGTGAGACTACAGTGCAAGTGAAGTACAGAGAAAATAAATCTAATTCCTGAGAAAATTATATTCTATCATCATTCTACAAAATCCTATCACTCCGTTTTATTTCAAATTAACATGAGGGTACACATTTTTAGGTTACATTGTTCTCACTTCCAAGATAACGTTCAAACTGTAGTTGAGTCCTTCGGGGGGGGAGGGTGCTGAACACCCTCACACTGTGTATCACCAGCCCACTGCCCTCCCTCCTCCCACCACTCTCTCTCCCCCTCCTCTCTCCTCCCTCTTGCTAGACTCTGCTTGTGTTTTACCATGTGTGGGCATGTAATTGTTTATATATTGGTTCATATCAGTATGGAGTACATTGGATTTCTCTTCCATTCTTGAGATACTTTACTAAGAAGAATGTGTTTCAACTCCATCCAGGTAAACATAAAAGATGTAAAGTCTCCATCTTTCCTTACAGCTGAATAGTACTCCATGGTCTCCATATGCCGTAGTTTGCTAATCCATTCATGTACTGACCGGTATTTGGGCTGCTTCCAAGACTTGGCAATTATAAACTGAGATGCAAGAAATAGTCTGGGGCAAATGTCTCTGTGATAAAGTGATTCTTACTCTTCTGGGTAGATACCTAGTCACGGGATTGTGGGATCAAATGGAAGGTTGACTTTTAGTTCTTTAAGAGTTCTCCATACTTCTTTACATAAAAGTTGTTTTAGTTTGCAATCCCACCACCAGTGGAGAAGCGTCCCCTCCTCCCCGCGTCCACCCCGGCAGTGGAGAAGCGTCCCCTCCTCCTCGCGCCCACCCCAGCAGTGGAGAAGCGTCCCCTCCTCCTCGCGCCCACCCCAGCATCTACAGACTTTGTCACCACTCTATTTTATCTTTCTTGCCTGCTGTCACTTTGACATTTGTCATCCCCTGAGGCCAAAGTCTTGACTCACAATCCCAATTCCCAGAGACAGAAGTGTCACAGCCACACACTCCCTTCTCAGTCCATCCTTATCCCAGAAAAGTCAGTGCTTGTGCCCAGAAACATTGAGGAGCTTTCATTATTCACAACTGAGACCCTTAAATAGTTCCCATTTGAACAGCCCTTTTCAGTGTGAAAGTGCTCTAGGGGCCTGTTCTCACTGACCCTTCATACTAACTCTGTAAGGTAAGTTACATCTCTTGACCTGAAAGACAAGAAACCCCGAGGGGATTCTGGGAAGATGGCCGACTGGTAGCAACCCTGGTCAGAGGCTCCTGAGCAAAGGAAGAAAAACTGGTTGGAATCAGAATCTATGAAGCCAAAGACGGGGAGCTGAGCCCAGAAAGAAGTTCGGCAAGCTAT